>KV751346.1:10299040-10349936 GCA_001698575.1 Mola mola
TAACTTTTATTATAAATTTCTATCTTGTTTACTAGTTCCAAAATCCATCCATCCTCATTGTAAACATACTGCACTAGTTGGTCAGTGTAAGTGCATAAAGGATTTCTCAAAACAAAGATGGCAGACGCAAAGTCAGAATGACCACATAACTCAAGAATATTGTGCCAGTTGTTCAGTAACTATTGATTTCTGATACTACAATGTAACTTGCAGTTTTTGTAACAAAAAAAAAAATGTAATGCATACAAATTCAATCATATAAGCAACAGTGACTTCATATTTTGTAAAGCTCAAGTGCAGAGCATTTTAAAAGGCCTGCAGCAGAGTGAAGCGAATACCATCCAAGTCAAATGAGGATGATGTTAGTGGAATTGTCATCTAAGCATTGGTGATAGTGGAGCTGAGGATGCTGAGAGAGCTGTAAGATATGAAGGTAAAAATAAAAGAAAAAATGGCTGAAAAACCCAACACAATCAGTTTGAAGGGGAGTTGAATTGTTTTTTTTAGGACAGATGATATGTATATCTATTTAAAGACCTGATAAATGACCTGATAAATACAAACATGTATTCAGTTAATAAAAGGAAAATAAAATCTGGCCTTGGCCAGAAAAAGAGAAATTCTAGGAATATTAATAGTCATGTCATACCTCAGGTACCCAAGATCAATAGCAAATATCATAGCAAATGCTATGCCAGAGAACAGATTTGATCACTTTGGTGAAAACTACCGATGAAGGAGCTGAATGATGATGAACTGACGCTCCGATCAGTAAAACTTCCAGTAAAAGAGATTGTAAAGCTGAATTTCTGAAATAGTGTGCTCGAGAGCTGTGGAAAATATTTTGTTCAAATATTTTGTTCAAGAGTAAGCAGTATGGAGGGGATAATAAGTCAACATTCAGAAGAGAAGAGAAGCGTGAAGAAGTGGAGGGAGGGGAGGGGTGGAAGAAGAGACTGCAAAGAGATGAGTAGGAAGAGAGAGGGAAAGACTGAGGAATAAGGAGCAGGGTTCAGCATTTTTGCATTGAACTGAACAGTGTTACCATATGTTAAAATATATCTAAACATTAGTTGAACTGAATTAAAAATAATATGCACACGAGCAACTCCTTGCGTTTATAAAAAAAAAGTTAAATTTCTCCTTTTCATGTTTAAGGGTTATTAAAACACAGAGGGGGAAAAAAATCCCATTTGTAGCTGTCATATGTCATGCATGAAAGGGCTCTGAGCAGGAACAGCCAGGTAACAATCAGAAAATGAGACATGTCTTCAGTTTGTTTAACCTGCCCAAAAGCAAAATGAAGTAGTCTTTTGTTGTTGTTGTTGTTGTTGTTGTTGTTGTTTCTTTCTTTCTTTTTGTTACATTAACAGAGTCTGACTTTGAGTTCGAAAAATAAGCTTACAATTATTCAGCATTGCACTTCATAGCATCTCCTTTTTTTCATTTATTCATTCAGCTTTAAAGGTTAAAAACCACTGCAAGCTGCCAATTGATCGATGAATTTATCTTTTTTGTCTGTGGACTGGAAATTGCCCACAATGCAATGCAACAAATCCTGCTACCGCAGTTTAGTCAATACTTGGGTGTGTTAAGTGACTAGCTGCTAATGTAGCCTTTAGCTGCTGAATGTGAAGTGGCATCACTTGAGGACATTCACTGTGTTCCCTCTACACTCACAAAATGCTTAAGATAACATTTTCACGTTCAAATCAAGTACTCCCGATTACCTCTAAACATACTTTTTTGATGTGCTCATCACTTAGCTTTATTATATCTAGGTTACATACATAAAAGGTGCCGTTTATCTTCTTTTGTATGTCCACTTCTTGAAAAGAAAGTGAATTTGCATATAATTTTGCATATCATATAATACAATACCGTTAAGCAATTTTACTTTGAAGTTTGTTTTTTTTTGGCCTCAGTCATCATCCATTATCTTAAGGTGTTTTCATAATCATTGTAGTGTGTTATCTTATGCCCTTTCTACTCACAATAAAAAACCATAAGGAAAACATAGGAAACAAGCTGCATCTAGATGTTGTCAATTCCAGTTACACCAGTTACACCTACTTGTTTGGGGTGGTTTGCCTAGTTTGATTTGTTATTGGGAACGTTGAACGAATGAACATCATTGTGTTAACAAAGGAATCAAGCAATCAATCAATAGGACTGTAAGCTTTAGGGTTTAGAGAGGACTTTGACTGTCATAGTTGAATGACTGATTGGGGAGGCTTAGCTAAACAACAATAACTCAGATCCAGCTGACTCGCGCTCACCTGGAATGGCATGATCTCGTCCTCTCTGCAGGTTCAGCGAAGCCAGGTCCATGTGCTGCGGTGTGTTGAGGACCACCAGCCTCTCTGTTACCTCATCTGACAACAACATGTTTGCACTAAAAGCTTTTGCTGCGGTTCCAATGACACCTCTCAGGGTTGGTTCAATTCCACCTAGACGGCAATATAAGATGCATTTGTTTAAGGGTCAGAAATGTTGAATGTAGACCAAGAAATGTATATTCAGGTTTTGTACCTGCGTCGCTGAAGGCATTACTTTTAAGCGTCCATTCTTTTATACCAGGCAACTTGTATGAAGTGATATATTTCTTTTCTGGCAGTCCACATCTACTTCAGGTTTTTAGGATACTTCTAGAATGCTCTTTTCCTCTAAAGCTTTTGGAAATGTGTTGTAGCAAAAGAAACTTTATCTGACCTTTTGTGTCACTTAAGGTCACAAATTTGGAAACAGCAGAATTGTTTATTTTTACTACGCCCAACCTGCTTTTAATCCCTTGCATCCCAAACCATTTGACCAAGCAGGTTTGTCTATTAATCCTAAACTTTGATTTGTGGCGTCCCCTGGGCTCAGTGGCATCTTTTCTTTTTCACTTGAGCAAACGGAATGAATGCACTGCTCATCATGACAGCCCATAGTTTCATAAAAGCACAGACTCGGTGGCGACTCGACTGAATACAGTCTTCTGTGTCACTGTATCAAGGTGTAAACGTCAGCCAGAGGAGGATGGCAGACTTCCAACTGGTGTTGGTATTCAAGGCACTGCAATAAATTTCAATGCACACAACATTGTCACAAATGAACATTGTTGTATCCACGGAGAAAGATAATACATTCCTAGAGGTAGAGTCATTATGCGCTGACAATTTTAAGATTAGTCATAATCTCAGAATGTTATTCATAATCTTAAGGGCATCTATGTTGTGGCTTGAGTTATTGAAATGGTAAATTGGAAAGCACGCACAAAGAGGATGATGCTTGCGGCACTGTGCGAAAGAATTAGGTAGTTCAGCCGGTTCGCAAGCGCAGCTCGACAGTATTTTGTTACGTTGTCTCATGGCAGGATTTAAGGTATATGTGATGTACATTAAAGATGTCTGCGTCAGCTCCAAAACAGATGGCATAGTACGAGAAAAAATACAAAGCACAAAAGGGCAGAGAGGATTGGAGCTCAGGGTGGAGTGGAAGGTCACACTCAGAAAACCTAAAATTTTCACTCAGAAAACCTACATTTTTTTGTCCCGTTTAAAACCAAGCAGTCATTTCCTAAATCTAATTATGAGATTTTTGGGCCTAAACCAAACAAAACGCCCCAGCAGGTTTGATCTTTAACCTACCAAAATAACATAGACTCCGTGCATTAGAGATACGTGGGCTGCCGTTATATCGGGCAGGGACAATCAATTAGGCATAACTGATGAGGAAAATATTAATCATATTCTCTAAAAAGTAAACATATTTTGTCTTGTTGTTGAAATGTGCTATACAAATAAAGCTGTCTTGCTTTGCTTTAGGTTTTCTGTCAGGCAAATGATCAGGCAGTGTTGGGTCCTGGGTCCAGTGAACTGTCCCTTGAAAAAGTCTCAGGTTTTATGGGAAGAAATTGGTCTGTAGTCTGGTGGTGGTACTATCATATGTAATGAGTAAGTAATGTACTAATAATTCATGTGACAAAGTCCCACTTATCTGTCATGTATTGGTTCTGAAGTGCTGATGGTGGCTTTCATATGAAGAATTAGGTCTATTTAGGGGTCTGACTTAAATGAATCATTCGAATTTTTAATTATCATACTAACAAATAGACATTCAACAGAGGCTGACCTAAATTAAGTATTTTTTTCACTCCCTACACTCTTTTTATGGCGTGTTTAGTGCACTAGCTTCATAAGAGTATACTGACCTTCTTTGACTATTCTCCATGGACTGAACAAAGTGTGGTGCAGTCGTAAGCTGGGGAAGTGCTCGTGTTCCTGGAAGCTTTCGTTCATTCTCCTGACAATTTGAGGGATGGTAGCGTGGCCAAACCTGAATGCAGCAGTGGCAAACACATTGGAGACTGATGGGTCCGTCGTCGGATCGTATCCCCTATAGGGTCCAATGTAATCTTCAAAAGACTTGGAGCCAATAATTTTTGGAACATGATCTCTCATGGTTATGATCTGGAAGTCAAAAAAAGAGAGCTAGTATCAGAACAAAATGAAGAATCTGTTAGATCATCACAAAAAAAATCCTCAAGTACAGTGTGTGCATCAAAATTTGCAGCCCACAAAAGTCTGAATAAGGCCATAACTTCATAAATGACTACAACATATCTTCCTTGGAAATGATTAAGTCACAATATATTGTGAGTACAGCTAAAGGGGATCCCTGTGGGTTTCCCTGTGCGATGAGTATCTGTAAATCCTTAGCTTGGACAAATAATTGCACCTTTGTTCCCTCACAGTTCACTGCAAAGAATTCCATCCATCCCCATCACTATTTATGAAGGCCTTGGTTTACCAACTGAATCTTAACACATTTCACACATGTCACATTTGGTTTCATGTAGTTTTCAGCATCTAACATAATTATTTTTTGTTACAGTATCTGCTTGTAGGCTTGGCATTAAATCAAACTCCAGTCTGAGAAGCTGTAGTGTGTTCTCGTAATGATTCTAAAGAAGAATTACGGTAGTTTTCAACCTAAGCCCTGTTTCATGAATTGTGTCTGAGGCTAAAACTTCACAAAACATGCGTTCAGAGTTCACTAGGACCTATTAGCTCAGCAAGCATGTACACTGCAACAGGATGGAAATATTTTTTTTTTTTTTTTTTGCCACTAACGACGCTCAAAATGTAATTGTAATTGTCTGGTACCAGAGAGTAGATACCTAGAGTAAAACACAGTGTTTCTTTGTGTTAGTAACTGTAAATATACTGTAAAAAACGTATGTTCCCAAAGTGGCACTGTTTTCTGCTGCTTTCCAGTGTTTACACAAGACACATTCTTTAGGTTTATTCCAATTCAAATTTATTTGTCTTTGATATACATTGGAAAGCAGCAGAAAGCAGCGCCCCTTCATGTGTTGGATGCTCCATCAGTGACAGGAAAGAGAAACATTTTGTCAGGGTTCGCTCGTTTCAAATGTCTGTCTGTTAGGGTCAGTTAGTGTTTCCCCTCTTGTTTTGAAATCCCGATGTGTCTATTCCCCACTTCCTGTCTAGTCTTGTCCCTCAGGTGTGTTTGATTACTCCCTCTCCCTAAGGTGTCCCACCTGTGTCCAACTGTCTACCTCTCCCTCGTGTATTTAACCCCCGTGTTCCCTTCCTCCTGTGCCAGATTGTCTTGTCTTCTTAGTGAGCAGTCCAGCGTACATTCCTTGTGAGTCTCCTTGTGTTCGATCAATGTTCCGTGTGCCGTTTACTGAGTTTTCCTAACCCCTTGTCTGTACCTTTCCCGGTTTTGACCTTGTTAATTAAAATGACTATTGATTTTGAAAGCCCCCTGTGTGACTCTGTACTATAGTTCCTCGGTACCCCGAACCTGATACATTTAATTTATACAGTATTTGCTTCACGTCACCGTTGACACTTGCAATAGCATTTTGTGTATCTTTAGTGGCACTTATCTTTTTTTTTTCTCATGACATTATGTTGTATAGCCCTGTCAAGCTAATTGTTCCTCGTGACCAAAATCTGTTCTGGACTCATCAAATGGTCTAATTTTTGAAGTTTTAGACATTTAAAGTTAAAGAAGAATTAGGGCTTAGGTTGAAAAACACTAGAATTCTCCTTCAAGTTAGGGAACAGTCATTAAAAGTAAGACGTACACTACTTTTACTGTACTGTACCACTTTATATGATGACTCTTCCAAATTTCAGTTGAGAATATTGTATCTTTAAATAATAAAGGATTATTTGATATTAGGCCAAAGAAGTATAATTTTCTGTTTGTTTTTTCGTACGTCAGTTTTCATCTTAAAACCAATCGCCAATTTTCTTGTGAAGTCTGACCTCAGGTTGGGAGCCACTAACAAGCCAACTGCACAAAAATGAGCTTAACCTTGAGCAGCTACCAAAAAATTCTGATATTGTGTGTTTTATGGCAGCCATACTGAGGAGAACTTCCAAGTAAACACAGGTGTAATTAATAAAACATAAGGTTCAGTTCCATTTATTTTAGCAGAGGTGTTGCAGTTTCCCATCATGCAAAAGATCAGATGTGTTTGTTGCACCTTCATCGCATTATTTGTTGCCAAAATGGCTGCTGTGAAAGAAGTATTTTCTGATTGAAGGTATACCCTTACTGTTGACACTTTTATTTTGCCCATAGGCAAATATATGATCAATGTACATATATTAATTGATTGCCCATATGTGAAATGTACATATGAGGAATTAACATACTGTATATGTATCAAAAAGCAAAAAGCAATAGATGTGTATGTTAGAAATTAACAGGAAAAGGTATTTTGAATAAACCTTTTGGACCATTTGGAATAAACTTTTGTAAATACACAAATTTAGTATTTCATATATCTCATAAATTTATATCTTCATATAAGATAAGATAACATAAGATGTACCTCTACTGACCCCCCCTTGGGAGAAATTCAGGTTCACACACCAGTACAAAAGTGCAGGGTAAAAAGTACCAAAATAAGTCAACACACAGTATAAGAAAAAAAACATACAACATATTATGTACAATCTGGCTTCTGTATATAGAGTGTGCAAAGTGCAATGCTCCTGAGATTTATAAATAAATATAAAACAATGTCATTCTTGACATAGGGTCGTATATGTCTTATATTATAAGTAAATCTAAGACCCGTAAGGAAGTGTTTTTGTTTTCCAACAATGGTACAAATATATCCATATACTGTATTTCTGGGTTAGGGTTCATGTGGTAGGCAGGGTGAGTCTCATGTAAGCCCCTTGGTGGAAAGCATTTTGAACTGTTTCATGGGGTGTGACATGAGAGTGTTGAAGTCAGGATATTTCAGGCTCTGCTGCTTCAATTACAGGCATTATTTTGTTTTAACTGTATGTCACAAACCTGCCAACTTAATAGAATTGAAAAACTGAAAATTCTCATCATTATATTTCAGTGTGTTCAAGTGCTTATTGTTTGTCTGCTGAATGTATCTCTCTGACAACTTAGCCTATGCATAAAATCCTCATTAGTGTCTTACTTAATGTACCGAAACACTTCCAAACAGAACATTAATGGCCTTTATAACTGCTAAAGCTTTTTTATTATATTGTACTGACCACTTAAAACCAAAATGAAACATTATGACATGATACACTGCAATACAATACCGGACAATGTCCTATCTGCACTACATTCAAGCTGCAAGTCCAACTGGAAGCAGATGTTGTTTTTATGATGAATTTTATTTCCTGTTTCCTCCAAACAATATGTTTTCACACTACATTGAAATGGCTTCCAACTGGTCCATTTTTCTTCAACACCACCACACAAACACGCTCCCTTTTTTTTGTTTCCTATGGCTGCCCACCGACAGTATCAGTCCCCTCCTTCCTGAAAGCAACATTTTGGGGTTTTTTCAGATGCTACTAAATTTGTGAAGGAAATATGTACTTCCATGTTGACAAATTAAATCAAATTTAAAGCTTTTATTCCTCAAACTTGTCTTGCATTAGAAGCAAAAGTTGGTTTCTTTATTGGAGCATGGAGTGGATGCAGTGGTTAAAATTGTGTCTGAGATACACATTAACAAATTCTGTAAATATTTGTGTCCTTAATAATTGCGCTGTATCCACAGGCTTGTTTCTTGTTTCCGTTATTAGTGCAAAAGCAGATCATCTAATGCAGAAAAGGAGTGTTTTCTTTTATCAGGAAAAATGCTTAATGAAAACAGCACCATGTATTACATTTACTCTTCCTGATGACCGAAGAGGAGTGGAGACAAATTTATATTTGTTTTTGTTTGATAATATATGATGTTCTTAAATCGAACATTGGCCCTTAAATCCCCTCACACAAATTAGACCAATGGATGTTCATTAAATGAGATTTTGGTGCCCCATCCCTCATCTTAATCTTACTTTTATTTTTTTCATTACAAAAAGTGTAAGAAAATACTCAAGGCCACCTGTGGTCTCTGGATCTGGCTGGACCACAAGTGATCGTTTTAAGATCGATTTTCCCTCCTAACTTTCCAAGGCCAGGGAGCACATCATTACAATTTGGGGATGCCTTTTTTAGTACTTTTTTTTGAGTCATTCATGTCTTAACCATGTAATATTTTCTACATTTAGATTCAACATCGTAGGTGGTCAGTGGAGATCATTTGGCAAGTAAGGCTTCAGCTGTAAACAGATTTTGTAAATGCCCAATTTAGCTTGTTTGACAGGATTCAGCATTATTGATCTTTATAGAGCTCTTAAGTTTATCGCTACCAAAACTTTTGTGTTTTCTGTTACAGGAAGTCATAATGAAACGTGGTGTATTTCTTGCTTTTTACTATTCAATTTAAAATGTTCGCAA
Source organism: Mola mola (assembly GCA_001698575.1). NCBI lineage: Eukaryota > Metazoa > Chordata > Actinopteri > Tetraodontiformes > Molidae > Mola > Mola mola. The sequence goes on from KV751346.1 coordinate 10,307,831, forward strand.
AAAAAAATTAACTAACCTTGCAACATAATAAATGTCTATGAATTGTGTTGCTAACTTATCATTTATTACTTATTAATTAGAATGATAATCCACTAGCTGCAGCCCAGTTCACTGAAGCGTATCTTGTGTGGAAGTAATAAACTAAACCTTTAATATTTAGAGAAAAATATCTAAATATTGTTTATTATGCATAACATAATGGTTTCGTTTTCTATTTTTCTTGCTACTGTCGTCTTGCCTAAACTGAGCTAAGAAAGTTTTAACATAAACCACAGGCAGATGGCAAATGTGAATAATATGGCAATGCTGTTTTGACTGCTTTACAACTTTGCCTAACTTTATTCACAGCAATCGACATTAGTGTGACGGGATGAATTAGTATTTGGGTTCTGGAAATTTTCATTGTTTAAGTTCAAAGAACTAACTCTAGTTATTTGTACTATGTGGCTGGCAATTACAAGTTGGACATTTAAGGGTTGTCTTGTGTGTACTAATGTTGATGAACATTTGGGTTCTAACTTTCAGTTATTTTTCCATGAGTGAACCTTGGGGAAAAAAAATAGTGAGCTTCTTTAATTCATCATCTCAGCTTTGAGATTTTTTTCCCAGTGGAAAAATCAATAGTGTTACACTCTGCCAGTTTGCAGGATGGTCAGCCCAGATAGTGCCTCAAATTTCACTCCACTTCAAATGCAGGAATTCTCCAAGTCACAGTATCAGCTATAGTATGTAAATCCTCTACCTGCCTTTAATATTTCACCCTCATACATGATTTACAGAACCCCTCCACATTAGACTCATCTGTTTTTGATATTAGAAATCTCTCTTGGCTGGCATTGTCCCTGAGTCATCTGAAAGTGTCAGTTGTTGATACATTGCTGCGGTCAAATGTCAGCTTCCAAAGTTTGAAAGATAGCAGGCTTATTTTTCATCTGCTCAGAAATGGATACCAGCTTCCCGACCCCCTTCACTAGAAGCAATGAATCATTTGCATTAAAATACGTTCTGTTAATTTTTTTCATGTGGTATGTATGCACCCACCATCTCCTTCCCCATTATTAATTCTGAGCCCACAGCTAATAGAAAATGCTGCTCCAAACACCATTCAATCAGTCACTGTCACTCAACCATGTCTCCCATCCACTGCTACCAAGAGTCTGGCAGCTACACAAAAAGATAACCACAGCGACAAAAGTGTATCTTCCAAATTAAACAAGACAGATGGTAGCGAGTGGATAGAGAAATCCATTCTTGTGCAAACTGGCATGAAGAATGACGGTTTTCTTTGTACAGCGACTGCTCATATGATGAAAAATTATGTTTAATCATCCTAGCAACACTGAGAAAAACGGAGCTACATCAGCTGCAATCTGGTTCACATGGATGTCAGGGTCTGGTAGTTTTATGTGTCTGTTTGAAAGGGTCAATCTGTGTTTCCCGTCTTATTCCCTTCGCCCTGTCAAGTTTTCTTCCCTCCTGTGTGATTGCTTCCTCCTCCCTAATGTGTTTCACCTGTGTCTAATTGTCTACCCCCTCCTTGTGTGTTTAAGCTGTGTGTTCGTTTCCTCCTGTGCCAGATTGTCTTTTCTGTTTCTTGAGAGCAGCCAAGTGTTGTATCTTTCGTGAGTTTCCTCGTGCATGATCCTGTTTCCAAGAATTGTAAATTTGCTTGTTAGTCTGATCTCCTGGTGTTGACCCATTTTCTGATTAAACGGCTTTGATTAAGAACTTGCAGAGACACAATCCTCCAGAGTCTGTACCTGATAGTACAATCTGGCCAACTATGGATTCAGCAGCGTCTGACCCAGTTCACTCAGCGTTGAAAACTCAACTAACACGCCTTCATCGGCAAGAGGAGCAACTGGAGTTAGTTTGCCAGGAAATATTTGAAGTGTCGAAACGCAATGAATCTGCATGCGCAACATTATCGGCTCAATTAAATTACATGATAGATCGACAGCAGATTTCAGATCAACCCTCTGCATCACCGACAGTTCCTAAGTGTTCGGAAGTTGCGGCTGAGTTACCTGCTTCCACCATCAGCTCGCATTCTCTCCGCCTCTCTAGTCCAGAACATTTTTTTTTTCTGGAGAGTCTTGGGATTATATTATCTTTATTTCTCAGTGTGAATTACATTTTGAGATGAATGCTTCCACCTTTTCTTCAGACCGTGCCAAGATTGCATTTATAATTTCTTATTTGACTGGTCGAGCCAGATAATGGCTACCGCCGAGTGGAGCTGCAGGTCAGCTGCATGTTATTCTTTGCCAGAATTTCTTAAAACGTTTACAAAAATATTCCAGTCGACAACAACAGTCAGAGAAGCAGCTAAAGTGTGTTTGAAGCAAGACAAACGGTCAGTAATCGATTACACAATTGAGTTCCGTACCATAGTGGTTGAAATCAGCCTGCACTCATAGATGCATTTCTGAACAGCTTGTCTGAGACATTAAAGGATCATTTAGCCCCATAAGATATGCCAGCAGAACTCGAGGCATTGATCAAATTGGCCTCAAAGATAAGAGACTTTTTGAACGCCAGCAACATCGGGTGCAACAGAGCTAGTTACGTTTTTTTTATCCATTTCTCAGCAGCTAGCTTATCCTAACCCGCCTCTCTCCACTGCAACAGCAGCGGAGAATGAAGGAGGGGAGATGCATTTCCTGTGCACAGCTGGGACAATTCATCGCCTCCTGCCCAGGTAGGTCTCCAACACCTGACATTGTCTCTTCGTCATTGATGAGTCAAACCAAATTACCTGCCACATCCAAGACACAACTAACTAAAGTAATGCTCCAATCTGATTCAGATTCCCTAATCTTCCAAGCACTAGTAGATTCCGGAGTAAACACAAATTTGATGGGCTTCCAAATCGCCAAAAGATTTCAGTTGTCTCAGGAAAAGCTTCCTCAACCCCTTTCTGCATCAGCCTTGGATGGAAGATTAATGTGTAAGGTTACTCACCAAATGTAACTTTATTTTTGACGACGGTCATCGGGAAGAAATTAGTTTTCTTCATTACCAATCTGTCCATGACCCATTTGTCCAAGGCTTCCCATGGCTGCTAAAACATAGCCCCCATATAGATTGGTCCATGGGAAGATTTTTAGAGTGGGGAGAGAACTGCGTTAAACACTGTTTTTTTTGGACAGAAAATCTCCTCATGAGGGAAATTCCTAGAAAGCAGACAATCCAGACTTCTCCGGCGTTCCCTTGGTGCTAGTGGGATTTGAAACAGGTTGTCAGTAAGTCTCAAGCTTCTTTGCCTCCTCCTCATAGACCGTATGAATACATCACTGCGTCTCTAAAGTCAGTTATAATTTGGCCATCTTTTTCTCCAGCAGGGTTCTTTGTTGAGAAGATAGATAAGAGGCTTCGCCCCTGCATTGATTACACCAAGCTGAATGAGATAACTTTTAAAAATCATTATCCTCTTCCCCTTATTTCCTCTGCATTTGATTGCTTACAGGGATCAAAAATCTTTACTAAGTTGGACTTAAGAAACGCATATCATTTATTATGTATCAGAGAAGGAGATGAATAGACAACAGCCTTTAACACACCCCTCGGTCATTATAATTATCTTGTGATGCCTTTCAGCTAAACAAATGCTCCAGGTGTCTTTCAGAACTTTGTCAATGACATTCTGAGAGATCTCCTTAACCATAAAGTTTTTGTGTATCTGGATGACATTCTAATCTTCTCTCCTGATTTAAAGACTCATGTCGCTACTGTAAGGGAAGTTCTGCGGAGATTGTTGACCCACAAACTTTATGCAAAGGCTGAAAAATATGAATTTCAAGTTAACTCAGTTGCTTATCTAGGATCGAAAGTTAAATTAAGATGGACCAACAGAAGGTCCAAGCTGTAATTGATTGGCCAACTCTGTCCTCGCACAAAGGTGTATAGCAATTTTTGGAAATTGCAAATTTCTACAGAAAATTCATTGTTGCTGCTCCTCTCCATGCTCTCACTTCCTCCCAGACACAGTTCTCCTGGTCTCCTCAAGCTGAGGCAGCCTTCCGACGGTTAAAGTAGAGTTCTGTCTCTGCTCCAGTACTATGTCTTCCTGAGTGAACCAACCAGTTCATCATGGAAGTGGATGCCTCAGACTCCGGCATAGGAGCGGTGTTGTCACAACGATCAGGTAAAGAGAATAAGACACATCCCTGTGCATATCTCTCTAAAAACCTTTCCTGGGAGAAAAATTATTCTATCAATTAAATTAAATTATGTTTTTCGAGTTCCTGGTTTTCTAAGAAACATTCTCTCTTCTCAGGGCCCAGTAGTTTTATTTGTCTGTTTGTTAGCGTCAGTCTGTTTTTCCTGTTATATCTTGAAATCCTGTTGTGTCCCCATGTCTGTTCCTGTTTCCAAGAATTATACCTTTGCTTGTTAGTCTGATCTCCTGGTGTCGACCCATTTTCTGATTCAACGGACTTTGGGGGTGGAAGTGAAGAGTACAGAGTAGTAGTAGTTTAGTAGTGTGCGTATCAGCCAAAAAACCCCTCTGAATTTATAACACAAGAACCTGTTTGGTAAGGTAGAGACCAGGTTGTTGTTTCTGATACCCCTTTCACACCAGCAAGAAACCCCAATAAAGTCAAACATTTTCAGCTCCAAAATGTAACCAATTTACCTTTGATGCCAAATGTAGGTTTATGCCAAATTTGACAAAAATCCCTTTTGACTTTCAGAGATATTGTGCTCACAAGTTTTTCAGGTCCCAGTGACTTATGGTCTGTTGATCGAAGCTAATTGTCAGTGGCTTTGATCATAGTTTGTTTTATGTTCATAAGCGAGGCCATAATAAGATTGCTGTGACCTTAACCTTGGACTTCTAAAATAATAATCCAAAAGTTTATCCTTGAGTCAGAATGTACATTTGGGCAAAGCTTAATGAAAATCTCTCAAAGCTATTTTGAGATGACGCGTTCCCAAGAATGAAAGACCAACGAGCAACCTGGAGACATAATGCCTCCAGCCTTGGCTGTCATTGGTGTTATCTAATACCGTGTCTTCATGGGAATATTTAGTCACTTCTGTCTTCCACCCCGTCAACCCCGGTGACAGCCTGGTCAGTAAGTACGCAGCATGTTGTGTTAAACACAACAGGGCTTTCCTTCACCAGTTCTGAAACCAACCTTCAAAGTTTACTCTTTAATTTAATTTTTGAATTTAATTTACATGTGAGTTACGTGAAGTTGTATGTGCTCTATATTTTTGGTGAATAAACCTAACATGACTGTGGCTAATTCACAATGTCACCAGTCCAAAACTCATATGACATGGTTATTTGCAGGTTTTATTTTGAGAGTCTAACTGGTGGTTGCAGTATACTATTACAGTACACTATTGTATGAGATGAGAGTATGTTACAGTGACTAAGAAAGCTCAAAAACAAGAATTCTTAAAATGCACTGCCAGCAATTTTTTTTTCCTTTATTTTAAAATTGGTAAGATAGATAGAAGTGAGATATAAGCCGGTGACAGAAATCTATTGTTAACCCAAGCCTTTACGTTTTTCTTATTAACCTCCAATTTAAATAATACCATTAAAGACACAGAGAACCATCACAATAATTAAGTGAAAAGACAAACCCAAATTAGTGCCTCTCTAAAAAAAAAGTCATGGAAATTTAAGTCAAAATGTTAAATTTTCATATATTCTATAATCATTACAGGTAAAAAAATGTTTTAGCCTTTTTTTTTAAATTTTGACAATTTTATCTTCTAGTTTCATTGTAATATTCCAGCATTTTGAGATGAGTTTTTTTTTTAGCTTTGGTTCATGATATTGTAATTGAAATAGTAAAATGCTTGAGACATTCTAGTTGACGTATAAAATGAGCCTTGCATATATTATATCGGCACCTTCTTGAATGATGAAAAAATCCCAATATTCAAATTTTTTGAGAAGCACTAGTGTTTTTAATTTTCCAACACAAGCATGTCCCCCAACATCCATCTGAGCTACTTGCATCATTTTTCGGTTTGGTTGTGTTGTGAGTGTTTGTAGTGTGTACATTGTCAAATCGATGACGATATGCAGTTTTGTGAAATTGTTCTTTAATGGAATGGAGCTGTTGTCATTTGAGCAGGTGGAAAAAACATGAATTTTGAGTTTTCCTTTTGACCATTATGAACCCAAATGGCCTAAATTAAACTTTCTGATAGACAAGGACAAAAATTCTGAAAAATTCTCTGGTAAAATGTCAGAAAGTTATTGAGTTCTGTTTAATCTAAGCAGTACGTTACAGGTTTTAAAATAAAAAGGAATCTAAAAATCAACAAAGCTTCAAAAATTTTGATGAATTTAAGTTTAAAATGCTGTGTATATCAGCACATTGATTTGAAAGCTTTGCGTTACATCCATCACTGCTGTCCAATGAGCTCCCACAGCAATACAAGCACAAATTGTTTTTTTTCCAGTTCTGCAAAAAGCTCAGGCATGGTTTCTCTGCACTATGAACACTTAATAAAAATCTCCTGGAAACAGCTCCTGAAAACAGTCCAGCGTCTTTCATATCTATTTGCCCTTGTAAGTGCAACATACTCATGCTCATCACTCCAGCAGATGATAAAATCACCACATTCATAAATGCTAGATCAGTTTGTCCCCTAAGCCATCATGTATGTCTCTTAAAAGAAACTTTCTAGCTGTGATTCACATTGCGTTCGTTCATTTATCAAGAGGGCTAAACTCGAACAACCTGAACTCCTTCTACAGACGTGTGGTGCAGAGCACGCGGACTTCCTGCCTCTGCACAGGCCTGAACCACCAGGAGCACCAGGCTGAAGAAGAGCTTTCTTCCCAGATACTCTGAGACTGTTGAAGTGTTCCACACTGCCATGCCTCTGAATTTACACAATTGCACTTTTAAATGAATGACCTTTTTAATTGCTGCCGTCATTTATTTTTGTTTAAAGGTATTCATGTTTTATAGGTTTTTAAATTATTTTGACGTAGTTACTTGGCACCAAGACCCGGGTAATGCATCACATTCCTTCATGTTTTTAATGCCGTGTATGACAAAATATCCTTGGTCCTTACAGCTGTGGCTCCTTCACTACCACTTTCTGATCTGCGGTAAGAGTACGAAAATCTATGCCGCCATGATCAAATCTATTCCAAGTGGTGTCTTCCAAATAGATGATCTGTGATGTCAGTGTCAGTGTTTGCAGTAGGAGAATGCAAACACTGATGAGATGAGCACATTATTAGCCTCTGAGGTAATATGATCTTGACTGAATGATACTCTTAAGGTTTACAGTTTGAAAGCCTTAAAAGCACTCACCTTGAAGAAAATTAATTACAGAGGAGATGCTGATTTTAAAGGGTTACACATCAGGTGATTCCCTGGGTGACATAAAAATAAGCATTCAAGCATCTCAAACATATACTATGTGGATTTGTTTTTTTCTGAGCTTCTGTTGCAGTAAATTAGAAAAAATTAAATTAAAATTTCGCATTTTGGATCATCAGCGATTGACAACTAGTTATTTACAGGAACAGAGATTTTAAAAAAATGTTTCTATTTGCAGTCAAGCCAAGAGTAAGGTGGCAAATGAATGCCAATCACAACCATCCTAATTATGAAACCTGGTGCAGGCATATTATTAGCTTACTTAAGCATAAAGTGTCCAATGTTATATATACTGTATATAATTTAATGGGGCATCAAGAGGGCCAAAAGTAGAAACAACCCACACAGTTTCCTTGACCGACCGTGGCACCATTTACACAACAATCTTCTGTTTCATATTAAGTTTCCGTTTTCAAATAGTTCCCCATGCAGACGGCAACTTTTGAAAACGATCTCTTTTGCGTTTTCCCTGTCTACAAGGAAACGGAAACGGGGGCATTTTCAAATCTTTACACTCTGGAGCACATTTCTGTATTGTTCCTTTTTCAATTACCGCAAACACCGTTGTCACGTAGACAGACAGCCAAAACGCAACTAAAGTTTTGTGTTTTCTCCCAGAAACATTGTCATGTAAACAGTGTCTGTTTCTCCACCCGTCATTCTGTTAATTTTGGCACTAGAGGTTTAAAAATTTAATCACCTCGAGATTTCAACAATATTAAGCCCAGTGTAAAATTTAGTAATGATGCGTTTTATAGATTTTGAGTTTTATTGTTCATACACACATAGACATGGGCAATGGCTCTTGCTTCATATTTACCTTACAGATGTAACAGTAAGTCTTATTTAAATGTTAAAAAAATCTGAAATCTTGAGTTCCTTGAAAAGATCTAAATGAACATTGTTTTCTAACATCCTCCAGGCCAAACATTTAACTTAAACGTTCTTTATTATGGTATAGTAAAATAAAAAACTGTAGTGATCACATACCTGGTGTACAGCTCCAATAATCTTGCGGGTTTCTTGGTATATAGTCTCGGAATTCCAGTGACCGTTCATGTGTTTGAACACCTCTGCAATCCGATTGTGTTCCCTCATCCACAGTGTGTGCAGAACTGTGAGGGCCATACCTTCATTGACCCGACTGTCTCCAAAAAGCCTGAGTGTTTGTTTACGAATGGGAGGTAGGGTCTTCCCTTATGGTCCTTGAATTTGCAGTTGACAACAAGTTTCCCATTTAGGCCAGAGGGATCGCGGAGGGAGCTTTCCATTTTTGGAGTGTGGCCATACACAACCGAAGCATCCATGAAAGATGTGATGGCATTCATCTGTTGTCGCTGCAGAGATTTTTCAATGTCTGACCCAAAACTCAGAAAACAGGCTGCTACGGAGCGGAAAAAAGGCAGGCAGCTTTTTCCCCCTGTGATATCATCTGTCTGTAAAGATAGAAGACAAATTGTTTATGCTTAGCATCTGTCTATCTCTCAAATGTATTAGTTTATGTTAATATTACATTGTAGAGGCTTGACATTTTTAGATTATTATTTGCATTCTAGGCTAGATAACCAGGCAGACCACACTACCAATTAGCTTAGCTTTACTTAGCTAATTGTTGAGCTAAGCTAATCAGTTACTCCTCGTCTAACTGTCTCAATCCAAACGGTCAAAGTAGATGGGTTCTGCTCTGAGTCCCCCCTAAAAAGGATGTCTTTTTTTGTTTTTTTTCAAACTGTGCTCTCGTTTTGGGAATGTTGGGTCAAACATAATTTCGTCCAGGTCATGAGATGACTGCTTCTCTGAATTGGTGCTGTATAAATAAAACTGTTTTGACTTCATCGGACTTTACCGAATCATTAGATTAACTAACCTTTTACAACAAAATAACCACCATTTTCATGAGGTTGTGTGCTTATTAGAGCCTTAAGTTTCATGCCAAGCCAGCACCAGTCTTCTTTTAAATAGACAGATATGAGAGTGGTTTTAGCCGTCAAATATGGGTAATGTGCTGTAACATAACGTACGGCGCCTGTTGTGCTTCTGCTTTACCTGGATGGGAAAGCATGGATGCACGTTTTCACATGTGGTCAAACAGTCGACACCCGTCTGAAAAGCAGCACTGCCAGAGCTTTGAGGGGTAAAAGATATGTCATGGTCGATGTACTGGCCCCACTCCACTAACATATGCGAATACACATCCTCTTTCCCCATTGAAGAGGTCCTCAGTATTTTCTTGCTGACTTCATGGGGCTGTTGACACAGTAGGATGTGTTATTGGGAGACAGTTTGTTTTACCATCATTTTTAAAATGTGCAATCGTGTTTTTCCAAGCCATCTCTTCAGTGACTTATTGTTTATCAGTCAGCATGTTTTAGAATGCTGATATGCTAATTTGATGTAAATTAATTTATCATCTGGGGAAGGCCTATCAGGTCCCAGTCAGGGATGATAATGGATGGATAATGGATAATGAATGATAGCTTTTTTTGTGTGTGTGAACTAGTTCATTCTTTTATTCATTAAGTTGTAGTAAATAGAAGAATAGCCTAAGCTCAAAAAAGTGGACTGTGATATGTTCTGGTAAGCTTATTGTTTCTTTTCCCATCCAAAATCTCAAACCAAAAATTGGCAACTGATTTAAAATATGTTATGCAGTACACCAAGCCTCCAAGTAATTTTTTCCTTGACCTGTTTTTATAAGAATTGGCATACTTAAGATCAAAGATTATTAATTACATAAAAAAATAACATTTTTACTCATATATGAAGGCTATATAACTGATGCATATTTGCTGAGCTGCACCACTAAAAGACCTCACTCTGTGTAATTAGTGCATAAATTAAAATCAAAGTAAATATCAGCAGTTTCCTCAGCTGCTTGAAAGAAATAATATATATACATGAGAGCACATCAGGCATGGACTTGAACAACTTCCAAGCTATGGAAAGTGTATTTTAATGCAGCTGTAATCTGCATCATCTCCCCGAGACTTCTGCTGCTCCCAAAATGCTTTGCACTTTATCTGCTGTAAACAGGTACAAAAAAATAAATGGAAAAATGCATTGATTTGGATTCGCAGGTTGAGCCTGCTTCACTTCTAATTTCTCCACCAAGACTGTTTGTGTCCGTCAGACAGGGATTTTGTAGATTACCGAGGGAAGTTGGAATCCATTATGGAGCCGTCCTTGGTTCCAACCCTTTGGTTCTCTCTCCCCGTCCTCGTATTCCGCTGGAAGCCATCTGACCAGGGGAGTGTTGGCTGCTCCCCAGAGAGGATTTTGCCTGACACAAAGAATTGTAAAGCATGTCCAAAAATATTGCAATGCAAAAACAGTATACTCCATCACTGAATGGAACATAATTTGTTTTCTTCCAAAACGTCAAGAGTTTAAAAACACATTTTTAGCCACATTGGCTAATTAAGGAGTTTAGTAATTATTTCACCCATTCACTGACACAATAGTGAATAAAGGTACAGTATATTCTGTAAATTGTTTATAATGTTCTAAACATTATAAATGTTTTCATGTATCCATGTTCAAATCTGTTTCAAATCTGATTTAGGGTAATAAAGGCAGCAAATACTCCCAGAGACAGCTTTATGAAGAACCAAAAGCAATCTCACCTACTTAAGTTGTCACCAAGATGAATTCATGAATTTAAACATACTGTGGCTAAAGTTAATTTTTTTTTTTAAAGTGGTTCTTTAATACCATAAAGGTACATTCAGGATTTGAATGTGAACACTTGGTATCACAGAGAGGTGATGCCAGCCGAGTAGAGCAGCAGGTCTATTTTTATTTCTTATTTGTTCTCCTGTAAGTGAAATACTGCTATGACATGGCAAAATGTCTGGGCAGGAGGGATGGTCTGGATGTGGGAACACAACAGAGGGAAAATTGAAAAACATTTGTTTGGAGGATGTGGCTGGTAAGCTTCTCCGGTTATTTTCAATCTCCGCTAGATGCGGAAAAAATAGACACGAAAAGAAATAGCTTCAGATTGATGCAGTCACATATAGGGCGTCATCAATATTTGAAATTTATTTCTGTATTCATAGTAATAACAATAATTAAACTTCACACCATCTCCCTGTGACTGCAGATTTGGTGCTGTGAGTTCACAAAGCGCCGCTCTGCACCATCGCCATTTTTCGCTGTCACTGGCACAGCTGTTTCACAGCTATAACATGTAGTGATGTGGCAGGCTGAGAGCGTGTTTATTAATTATCACACCCTCTGATTTCACGTCAGCCAACACATCAAATGCATCCTAATCATTTGGGCTTGTTCGATTTAAAAAAGGCAATGAATCTGCATTACTGCTTCTTATACTGCATTCAAAATATGTTATTTTATAACACATTGTTTGTATCTTTGACTTACCCAAAGATTAGAAGTATTTTAGCTACCTGTTATTGCAGAAGCCAGATATGGAGCGGTACTTGTCGAGATGATCGCATGGACAGATGGCTGGATGTGTTGCAGAAGAGCATTCAGACAGCTCTGCAATCAGCTCCACATCCTCCCACGGTAACAATTCTGGCATAGCACAAGAGCAAAACCAACACAAGAAGAATTAGGGGCATTAAATGAAATTGCCTCCCTTTAACACCAGCCTGGCATTACCAGAGCAGTCTGCAAATGAAACATGGTGCGGAGATTCTCAATACATTTTCAGGCTCATTATCAACAGGCACAGACCAAAATGTTTCTTGACACCAACAACCAACCAGAACAACAAAACATGCCATATAACACTGGCCTACGTGAGAGCAGAACATGCCAAAGTGAGATGTCAATGAATACTTTAGGGGAGCTACTAGTGCCAACACAAAGAGCTGCTTTGTGCGAGCAAATATCAACTCAGCATTACACAGTCCATATGATTAGTATGATTAATACAACTTGACTGCCTGTCATACTAAATAAAGCAGCTGTGCACTAAAAGCGTTCACTTCCAAAAGTTGGAGCAGACCTTTAAATTAGGCTTGTGGATCTACGAACTCAATAAAAGAAAAACAACGGATGGATTGTACTCACAGCTTAAAACACAACACTAGTCAAACCCCAGACTGTAACATGAGTGGCTCAAACTGGCCCCACATTAAGCAAATGGTTGCCGACCTATCTTTAACATCCGATCAAATCTGAGCAAATGATTGACAATGTCACTTAAAATATTTTTAAAATGGTGGTAATGGACCAATTGCAAATTTCTGTTGTTTTAAGTTGTTGATTTTTCCAAGGCGAGTTCCTGTGGATCTAATGAAGGTAAACACTTTTATCTGGTGCCGTGATGTCCCTTTCATGTCTCTGTCTTGCTCTGTTCTTCAGGATTTGAAGCGTTGTTTGAAAAACCTCTGCAGCTCGAGAAATCTCCAGGGTCTCCGGCTCTGGTTGCCGATGGAATGTAAACACGTGCGCGGAAGACAGCGGTTTGCTTTGTCTGGGCACAGAAATTGACAAGCAGAATAAATATATCTTTGCCAGACATGTATTATTTCAGATAAAACAGAGGTAGCCGATTTGATAAATCAAATAGTTGATTACCGTTGTCGGGAGCGGAGGAAGGCTTTGTCCACAATTTGAAGGCTTTCTTGATATGAGGAGATAAGAAGTTGTCTGACCAATGTGGCTGGAAGCAGTTTAATCAAAAAATAACATGAATATCAAGTAATTAGACTTTAATTAGACAGATTCTTAGTCTGTAACGCCTGCGCAGTGAAGCCTTAATATACACAATATATATCACGTAAAGCTTACATATCGACATTGCAATAACAATGTAAGGATGACTGTTAGTAATTTAGGTTTAATAACTGGAGTGGATGAAAGCAAATAATAGAACACGTAGAAATAGTTCATAACTTTAGATAGTTACATTATTTTACTGTAAGGAAGCCTTTTAAACCAGTAAAGGTAACAAATACAGTATTACACTATAACAATATCTAAAATTTCAAACAATAGATATTCAAATATTCTCTTTCTATCATGATAACAATATTTATTGTAACTAATATATGTATATATGTGATTTGACCTACTCTGTGATACAAATAGACCAAATAGTTCCAACATTTTTGGCTTTTACCCTTCATTTTGGAAAAAATGTTTAAAATAACTGTAGTTCAAAATCCACCTATAAACTTCTCAGATGGTTTCATTGAAAATATTATTTCCTACACACACACACATCAAAAAACAATCCATTAGGTGACTAATCCGTATTGAAACAACTTGACAATCCCAGCCAGAGACACCTTCCTGCAGTTATATGGGCACCATCCACCAAGCTACGGTACAACAGTAACCTGTTGTAATACTTATCATTAAGAACAGGATCTGACCATGTCTTCCACCACTCACATACAGAATATGTTAGATCACATTTTTAACGATACATACATTTCAATTACTGACGTATACGTTAATGTAATTTCTCCAATTCCTGAACAGACGAGTTCCCAATGTTCTTTTTGTCATTTTTTTTAAACAATATTTGCTATTGTTCATTTTACATTTAGGCCTTCCAAATCTGTGACTTCAGTTATTCCATTAATCCAGCATTTCGACATGGTTCAGTGATAAAAACAACAAGAAGTTTTACTCACAGTTTAACTGTCTGACATCTTCAGTTGAAAGAGCTGGCAGAATCATGCAGAGCAGCACGACAAGGAAATAACCACTGAAAGAAGCCATTTTTCAAAACAGTTTACAATAGAAGAGTCAAAGATTTACAACACACTGTCAAATCTGTCCCACAGTCAGTTTCGGCATGAAGTCACTTGTGAAGGTTAAGTGAACCAGCCAACACTGAAGTGACTCCGCTTCAGTGCTTTTCTTGTCCTCGGTTAGTTGGTCTAAAAAAAAACAAAGCTTTTCTTTTCCTTCTTTATATCAGTTAAAAAAGATAAAAAAAAAAGATAAAAACATAACACTGTGTTATTTCATAATGACCTTTTCACAGTTTTGTTAGAAATGCTTTGTTGCACCAGATATCTTGTTATTTTGGGAAACAAAAAACAGTTTATTGAAATAGGAAGTGTCGCGTTCTGTACATGAATTCTTTGTAAGCTCTGTCAGTAGTGTTTTTTAACAACATTTGCAGTCACAGTATACATGCTATTGCTGTCTTCTCCGTCAGCCTGCCCCTACTAGTGCTTTGTTTAAGGCTGGTTAGATTTGCCACCAACAAATCAGTTCACAAGAGTTCCCGTACTTTGTTTGCGGGCCTCCTTATTAGTTGGGTTATGCCGAAGCAGCGGTGCAACACAGCACATTGATTTTCCCAGTGTAGGTGTTTCTGGCATCTCTGCCTTACCTCAAACGTCCAGCACTGTCTAGACAGCTTTGATACATTTGGACAACTCACATTAAGTTCACAAAAGTTTAATTTGTTGCAATTAGTAAATAAATGAATAAAGGAAAATATGCATATTTTATTCAACAAGAAATTCCACCAGTCAACCAAACTGATATTGAAAAAAAAATGCTAGTGTGACCAGCATTAACCTACGAAATCTAATTGAAACATTTAATTGTAATCATAGTAAATTATAAATCATCAAATCCAGCCCAAATATTTGCCTCCAACATGTAGTGGAGTGGAAGTTTAGAGCAGCAGAATATGGAAACAAGTATGTAAATCACCTAAACTTAAATGCGAGTAAATGCTTGCATATCCTTAAATAATCACGCTGTGAATAAAATGAAACCTGTCAAACTGTAGCCATTGACCCCTGTGGTCTGTGTTTACTGCCTCTGATACAACCTGTGACTTCTAAGTACATCTTTTCATTGAACTTTACTTTAAGGACACATTTGTTAAAACTTGGAGGATTGTATCAGCAGCATTCATGTGGCAGACAGCTCATGCTTCCTCCACTCAGCCCCCATCCTCCTGAGCCTCTTTTATAAAGTTTTAAGGGCAGACTGTGGGGATTACTTCCCGCAAGAATGGCCCTGGAAAATTCTCCTGCTCATCACAAATACTTCAGTTTGCATTCAGGGTCCAGTGCTGCCAGTGAAGCCAGCTGTGAGAGTCTCGGCCCATCTATGGTTGAGCAGCGCACTTGAAATTCATGCTTGACATGGGGCTGATACAACTTGGCGATGCTCTGTGTGTGTGTGTGTGTGTGTGTGTGTGTGTGGCCGGAGTCTTCGGCAATGACTTGAGCAGTGGGACGAAACATCACCTGAGTTGCAGCTCTCCGCGTCCTCACGTCGTCACGGCACCTCAGTTAGCTTTAACGTCAGAACTTCTTAACAAATGAATGAAGACAGTGATGTCTAAAGGCGAACATATGCCACACTTCTGAATATTTTGTTCTCACTGTGCTATCAGGCAGACTTATTGTTAGAAAGATAAGGTGTAACCTGCACACATAGTACAATACATTAATGCTGGCATGTAGTCTCCCACAGCAAGTGAGTCATACGCCCACTTTGTGGTATTTTCTGCTTCTGTTGTTTTGTCATTCAAATATGCTTATAAGTCATCCAGAAGCTGTTTTATTCAGTTTTTAACTCACATAATTTTGTACCACTCAACAATCTATCTTTCCTTCTTCATTGAAACTGCTTAATGGGGTCTTTGAAAACGATGGTGACCTCCGGAGCTGAAACTTAGCTGAAAATTTATATTCAGCTTACAATGGCTGCAGGTTACAGATGGTCAGTGAAGTTACATTTTCATGCAGCTCTGTAAAAGTAATATAACAAATTTCATGAAAAAGTACTCTTAACAGTGATTTGTATTTTAAGAACAATATATGCCAAAGTTACAGGAATAACGTAAACTTAAAAGACGGACACACAGACTCAGCAGGTGATTAAAACTACCCAGAACATCACTGGTGATACATCCACGAGGTATCACTGATATCTATGAGGTATCTGCACAGAACCCAAAAGAGACTAAAGGACAACACCCACTACAGCCATTTTTGTGGATTTTGTTTTGTTGTGCGTTTCCTGGTTTTAAATTAAGAAGCTATTCCTTTTTTGGTGTCATTTGTGTTATTATTCCTTGTGTCTTTTGTCACGAGTTTGCGATTTTAGTTATTATTTGTGTTACTTCTTATGTTTCTTGTTGATTTCCTGTTCCATTTTGAAGGGGTTTCGTTATCGTTTGATGCTGGACGTTCTGGTGCTTTTCGCTGAAGTCTTGTCTTCATTCCTAGTGTTACCTCTTTTGTTTCGAAGGTTCTCTTCTTCCTCGTCACCCTTCCTTTGTAATGCTTCCTCCATTGTCCTTTTCCCTCCGTTTGATTAAACTACATGTTTCAACTGTGTCTTGTTATCAGCGCCATCCAAATGTAGCCAATTATCTCCATCCTCCTTTTGTATTCAAAGTTGAACTCTGCTGTGTTTCAACCTAAACCCTCTGTCAGCGCTGGTAGGTTTCCTTACTAAACCTTTCACACAGAAGTGACTGACACGTGTGTCTACAGTAAACGTCAACCAAGCAAAGATTATTCTCACGGTAAACCCGGCCAACGGAGCGTGTAACTTCACACATAGTGAGGAGTGATAATCACTGTTATGACATTGTAACTAAATTAAATAACAAACAGTGATTATGCTGCGGTTGCCATGCCAGCACTCGGAATCACAATAAAAATTTAAAGAGACACTTGGGTGGGGAGACAGGTGAGTACTGAACTCGACTCATGACCTCGAGGCTCATTTTTTTGTGTGTGTTACAAAAAAGGTTTCCCATAGATTTCCCATAATTCAGTTCGATGGTACTGTGTCTTGTGAAAAGTACAAAGCTGCATATTTAAGTGCGTAAATAAATTAATTTGCTTTGTCTTTTAAACAGTATTCAAAATTTGATGTCTTGCTGAAATTTCAGTCCCGTTTTCTGATTTTACGTCCCACTTATTGTCATTTCTGCCCAATTTGTAAACAAACAGAAATTACGACTCATGGAGATGAAAAATTAATGCTGAATATATATAAAGGTAGGATCCTATCAGTGACCACAAAGAGCTGGTGGCTTTAAAAACGATAATAGACTTCATTGTTTCAGTTTGGGAAATACATGATACCAATATGAAGCATTATGTGTTGCTTAGCTTAATTTAGCTTTAGCTTAGTATTTGCCTTACAATTTGGATATCATTGCTAGTTCTGACTGCCTGCCAATGTACCGACCCCTTTTTGCATTAAACAGCTTTTGACCTTTTCCCAGACACGTTGGGTTTGTTTCCTGTCTGAGCTGATATTAGCTTAGTTAGCACAAGCATTGAAAACAAATAGCCTGGCTCTCTACAAAGTAAAAACATCCACCTAGCATCTCCAAAGGTTTACTTAATATTGAAATTAAAAAGTTATGGTTTCAGTTTTTCTGTGTCCCAGCAAAGTCATAAGGGCTTCCAGAAAAGTCACAGTGCCAATAACATACTGGTTATTTTGCTATGGAAAAATTGATAAATAGGCCACAGTCAATTGTCTGACTACTTTTAAGCCTCCAAAAATGGGGGACGTTGTATAAAAATGGCAACATTTACTTTTGTCAAACCCTTAGAACTAAACCTAAAAGTCTCACCTTTAATCACATTGTATTTGCTTCATTTCAAATTCATTGTGGGAGTGCAGGAAAAAAAAACAACAAATTATGGGCCTGACTGTATTAGCTGGAAGATAGGAGGTGCTTCACTGACTTACACTACATCACAGCAACAAATAAACACACAAAGGTTGCGACCAACAAAATAAAGGAGACAAAACAAATCTTAAGTTAAAAAAAAAGGCCCCTTCTATTTTGCATTCAGCAGTCAAAAGGCCAATGAGAGTTAAGCAGGGAGCGAGCAGTAAATGTACAAACCAAGAAGATGCTGTGTCTCACTTGACAGGCAAATAGGCTTTTTGGGCAATTTATTGAAAACACAGCAAATATGCATTTTTCACACTGAATCTATTACATGAAGTAACTGAAGACATACAGTAGTTCTGATTGTACTGAAACAGGAGATGGAAAAAAATGGGTTTTGGTTTTAGAATTGTCACAATTTAGTGGAGTGTTCTCATTGGCCAGGGAGATGGAATACAAGGGATGAACATAATACCACAAACAGCATATAGTTAAATCTAAACCGATGAAGTAAGCCATGCAGGAAATTCGGCCATAGTGAATATTGTTGGGACCATATTAGAGAGGAACTGATTCAGTCCAGTTGCTATTCAGCGGCTCATTATGCAGCATATCTCACAGACATGACAGTGAAACGTTGCTGTTGTGAGGAAAGAAGCTTCCTGTCAAAGATCTTTGAATTCAACTGAAAGAAGAAGACAGCATCAGCTTACTCTTATCCATTAAATGTATTTAAATACCGGGTGTAGGCATCATGCTGCAACAGAGTGGCAGTCAGTATATTGAGCGGTTCGTGCCACGTTGTAAAACATGTGGGAGTGCAGGTTCTGCCTTTCCAAGAGCTTAGAATCAGAATCACATAATGTAATAAGAAAAAAAATATATCCAAGACATGGAAGAACTCAGTTCAGGTTTTGTTTATACTGCTCTTAAAATTAAATTAAATCTTTCCTTTAACATTAATCAATACATTATCTACCTCTTGTGTCTTTTACAAATATTTTTTTGTCTGCAGTTCATAGAAAAATAGCAAGGACAAGATGTACAGTATATCAACTGGCTCTGTGCATAAAATCCTGGCGATTTGCCACACATGCACAAGATGATAAGGACCTGTCTTCTTAATTGTCCATTTAATTTCCATGGAAGCTTTGACTGCACATAAAGAGAGGGTCCATGGAGGCCACTTTGGCAGCGATGAAGGAATGTATACAGTGAAGCACAGCTGTTAGGTTAGCAAACTCTAGCTCCTGTAAAACACAAGACAGAAAGAGAGCCAAAAATCAGCATGAGAACTTGAGATGTCATGGAAAACTAGATTTATTACACTTGTAAGGAAAATTCCCAACTAGCCCAGTTTCTGTCAGTGAGTCAAACATAGTGTAAATAAAACCAACTAGAAATGCAAATCTCTAATTTTAATGTTAAAAAAAAAAATGAACATTGATTACCTTCATTTCTATTTGCTGGCTCTCAGCATTCTTGAAAAGGAGTTTTACCCTGGTTTTCCCATCATCAGAGGAGCCTTTAAGTTGAGAGAATTTATACCGCCACAGTATGGTCTGCAAGGCCAGGGATTATAAAACAGGGATTTCAATAATAAGCACATCTCTGAATTTTGCAGGCATGCTACGTGCAACATCAGTGTCAGCACATCAAGAGAATCGTGCTGACACTCAGATGACTGAAAGAGGGGATGTGTGTATGTTGTGCAAATGCTAATAAGTTTAATAACATATACACACAACATATCATTCCTCAGAAATGCT
The DNA here is from genome assembly GCA_001698575.1 of Mola mola. NCBI lineage: Eukaryota > Metazoa > Chordata > Actinopteri > Tetraodontiformes > Molidae > Mola > Mola mola. Next base: position 10,327,567 of record KV751346.1, read on the forward strand.
CCTCCTTTCTGTCCTAATGTAAATATTCAGATTAAATGTATGCATTGCCGATTGGTGTGCATCTAACTGGTTCTGATCTTCAATTTGCTTTGTGTGTATTCATATTTTTTGCTATTATTTGTCTATACAGCTCTTTGTTGGCTGTTTTGTACTAAATGTACTTTATTGACAAAATTAAGTAGAGTTTTAGGTTGATGTTGATGAGAAAAAAGTTGGTGTTCCTCATGCAGTGTAGTGAATAAGTAAACACATCTGTATTTATTAGACATTTAAAAAACATCCCAGCACAGTCTCCTAACCCTTAGCCTAAAGGAGATATTTGATAGGATTTTTGATAGACATTAATTTCATAATGACATTCAATAGGAGAATTTGACACAGTCGATTATGTAAATGTACACAATTTGCTAATTATTTGCCAAATCAAAGAGCAGAACAAAAATCTAATAATAGCCTATTAAACATAGAACAATATTCTGTGCTCTGTAATTTGAGACATACACACTTCTCCTGTTGTAAATTTGGTAGGTTATCTAATCCGGAGATTGATTATTGATTATTAATTAATTGTCATTTCATCATTCATGAGGGGAACCACTGTAGTTGGGATATTTTCAGGGATGTCCACATAAAATAAAAGACACTAGTGTTTTCTTCTTATGACGTATTCAGGTAACTTTTTAGTAAATATCTTAGTTTGTCTCAAGCAGTTATTTTGATAACTACTTTTATGTCTTCTTATGTATTTGTTTAAGCTCAGAAAAAGTACTTTCACTGAAATACAGTTAAATCACTACTTCATTCCATCCATCCATCCATTTTCTACCGCTTATCCCGTTAGGGGTCGCGGGGAGGCTGGAGCCTATTTCAGCATCTTCGAGCGAAGGCAGGGTCACCCTGGACAAGTCACCAGTTCATCACAGGGCTGACATATAGAGACAAACAACCATCCACACTCACATTCACACCTACGGGCAATTTAGAGTGACCAATTAACCTACCCCCAGCATGTTTTTGGAATGTGGGAGGAAGCCGGAGAACCCGGAGAGAACCCACGCAGACACAGGGAGAACATGCAAACTCTGCACAGAAACACCCTGACCCGGGAATGGAACCCAGGACCTTCTTGCTGTGAGGCGACAGTGCTAACCACTGCACCAGAAAGTCAAAATTAGTGAGGCTATACCGTATTTATCTTAAATATAATTGAAGCCTAAATATGTAAGCCTGAGATATATATCAGCACCGACAAAAAATAAACATCATGGGATCTGCTAATGGAACTTACCGCCTGGTGATTACATACCTGTGTCAAGATGAAAGGCTGGGCTGGTAGTGGTAGTCTCACTACACTGTGACCCCACAATATGTAAGGTCACAGTGCCAATTTTAGCAATTCACCCACAGGTCCAAATGTAGGTTTGTGCCAAATTTAATTAAAATACCTCAATGCATTGTGGGAATATTGCGCTCACAATACTCCAGGTGACAGTGACCTCCAAAGGTTTATTGATCAAAGCTAACTGTCAGTAGCTTTGATTTGAGATTTTTTTCATGTGCACAAGTGTGGCCCATAAGAGGCCGCAGTGACCTTGAACTTTGACCCATGACCTTTAAAATCTAATCAGCTCATCCTTACGTCAGAGTGGAAATTTGTGCAAAGTTTGTAGAAAATCAATTTTCAGATACCAGGTTCGAGAGACCAAACATAATGCCATAATGGCTGTGGCTGGCAGAGAAGTATTAAAATATCACAGAACCAAGATGTTGGCAACTGCTGTGACCTCAGTGATACTTTACCTTTGAATTGTTATCCAAACAGGTGAAACCTGATCCAAAGTCTATAGTGAGGCACAGTACGTTCCCGTGACAGCTGCACATGTAGCTTTTGGACTGTTGAGAGAGAAACAATATCCATTAACTTTTCTATTTCCATATTTGATCAACGCTACTAAATAGCACGTGAAACCAATCTCTGAGCATCCAAGGTATTCAGAAAGACCAGAAAATATGATATGTAACTTGGTTAGGTATGGCTGTACATCCTGCTATTACGAGGGGATGAATAAATCGTTCACTTGGTATTCACAATACTTCTCACACTGCCTTCCTTTTACCTTTTTTCGTCATTGTGAGAAAAATGCATATCACTAATGTGAGCCCATTCTGTTTAGGTCCGTCTGTAAGGCTAATGAGGCAGGTAATGTTCTGGACCCATAAATTGGAAACTTGGTTCACCTGTGTTCGAAACGTAAAAAATAAAAGATATAGCAGAAACTTGAAAGAGTAGTGAACCATGAACATGACAATTCAACCTAACTGATGTTAAAGCAGCATCCACTCTGACTTCTTCCATTGTCACCTCTCTCGCTTTGGGTCTGTGGTCATGATGGCGCCGGTGTAAGTGGCCTGCTGTCTGCCTCTGTCAACCGTGTTTGTGTTTGTGCTGGTCCTGTCGCTTGTTGTGGAAAAAGTTAACTCACTGCTGTTGTACGAATGCCAAACACTGTTAGATCTCCACTTCTCTGCATTGTAATTTGGTTGGATTCAATAGTGATGTGCTGGATTCTGCGTGTCCTTTGCTCCTGTCGGGAGTGCCCGCTCATGTATTCAGGGCTGCGTCCCCACCTGCCCAGAGGCGGCCAGCTGGTGTAGCTGAAAGCCTGCCTGGCTCTTTCCCCGAGGAATCTATCTACATTTGGATCTTTTTACATTTGGTCACAATTTCCGTTCTGGATCCCATTGCCCCCTCTCTGATATCAGTGGTTGGTCAGCCATCTCGAGCCCGCTCGCAGGTGTACCCCCCACTTCTGAAGGCGAGGGGTGAAGTACAGCAACATGCAATCACTTGCCTGGACTCTTATTCCCACCAGGATGGCTCTAGTTAATTCCAGATCGCTCACGATCAAAACTTTAATTTTGAACGACTTCTTCACCTCCCGGAATTTGGATCTACTTTGCGTGACAGAGACCTGGATAATGGCTAGTGAGTCAAGTGCCTTATCGGAGCAATCACCGGCTGATTGTACGTACCTTAACGCTCAAAGGACTTCTGGTCGGGTAGGAGGAATTTTAACTGTTTTTAAGGGGAACTTTTATTGACAAGCGGCTCTCCTTGCTGGTTGCCCCAGCCAGCTTTGAACTGTTTCTATTCGAGCTTGGTCATTCTCCAACTGTGCTGTGGCGGTTTACGGCCACCTAACCATAAAAAGGACTTTATAGAGGAGTTTTCAGGTTTTCTTGTGCACATTTTCCCCAAGTATGACCACATTTTAATTGTTAATTTGTTGTCCCAGTAACGCGCTGGCCAAAGACTTCATATATCTTAATCTTGAACAATCTGTGGCTGGTCCCACTCACAAACACGGACACACCTTGGACCTGGTTTAATCCAATGGACTACCTGTTTTTAAAGTGAACATTACTGATGCTGTGTTTTCTGACCACATATCTGTTTTATTCAAAATTTCTCTACCTAATCTGAGAAAAACCCCACGCTACTGTGCGTAGGTGCTTTTTGTTTTAACCCTTCCACCGCAGCACAATTGTCCTCTGGTTTTTTGCATGACATCAGGTCTGACTCTGGCTCCCCTGCATGTAAGAATACTGAGGAGCTGGCCACATGGTTTCATTCTGTCTTTGTGGGAACGCTTGACAGCGTCACTCTGTTAAAAACCAGGCGATCTAAAACCACTCACTGCCCCTGTCCCAATGACGTCACTCGATGAGTCAGACAGGAGCGCAGATGGAAAAAGGATAGGCTGCAATTGTCTCAACATTTGAGAGACTGCTGGTGGTGCTACCAGAGCTGTGTAGAAATTAGAAAAAACTAATTTCTTCTCTGTAGTCATTGAAACAAACTGCCACATTAACACAATTAATGTCCCTCAGTCCTAAACTTTGAACCATCAGTGAAAGTTCATGAGCTCTTTCTTAAATTTTTTTGTGGACAAGGTAGCATCAACTTGAGTTCTCAACTCCTGATCCTCATATAACCCATTATACTTTTTGATCATAGTTGATCATACTTTTGATCATTTTGAGCCTGTATCTCTCTCCCATGTCTCTCCAAAGGTAACTGACAGTTTAAAGCCTTCAGGGGTCTGTTTAAGGAGGACGTCTCAAACACTGTTTCTTCTGTCCCTGCTATTATCAATAGCAGCCTGGACTCTGTTTATGTACCTGGGGCTTTTAAATCAGCATGTGTTGCAACCAATCATTAACAAACCTGGTCTTGTTGCCTCTGTCCTCTTTAATTTCAGGCCAAATTTCTAAACTCCCCGTCATTTCAAAAATCCTGGAGGAAATTCTCTAATGGGTCTCACTGGGTGATTGTTACAGGGGTAGTACTCAGCTCTCAGTTCATCTAAATGACTTTCTCCTTTCTCCCGTGGGGGTTGCCACAGGGCTCAATCCTAGGGCCCCTCCTGTTTTCTCTTTATTTACTCCCTTTGGGCTCTCTCTTGAGAAAACATAGCATCTCATTTCACTGTTATGCAGAAAATTGCCAAATTTATGTGCCCTTGAGAAAGAATACCACCTGCTCAGTCCAACTGTTTTTTTAATTGCCTCAAAGATGTTAGAGCATTGATTCCTTCGCGGTCACTTTTGTCCTGTTTTATTTTCTGTTTGTTGTGTTTTGGCTATACAGTACTTTGGTCAATCTTGTTGTATTAAAATGTGCTTTATGAATAAAAATATATTGGTTTGGATTGGATTTTGTCACAGCTGTCACAAGACAATGCTTGGTCAAAAACTTGTTGTTTGGCCACATGTGTGATCTTGCTGCTCCAACTGCCTCACAATTTACCATCCGTCAAGAAAAAAATTTGTCAGAATTAAGGAAAGCAATGATCTTAATGACTGTATTGTTGTATGCAGCTTTATGTAATGAGAGAGAATACATTTCTCCAGAAACAGGTGTGTTGTCTCTACTGAGCAAACTGTGTGAAATGATTTTTCCTTGAATGATCAAGCTAACAAGCTTTCTGACCAACAGTTTGTTATATACAAAGATGAAAAAAAAACAAAAAAAAACAAGGATCTACTCTCTGACCAACATAATATACTAAGCAAAGAATTTGCTTAGTATATTATGCATTTATACAGTGCTTTTGTAGTTTACAAGCTCCACACATAATGCACTGGCCCCATTCAACCATTCACGCAACCTGCTATCCTGCTCATGAGACGTGATACAGCACTTTCTACCTCAAGTATCCCTTGAAATACTGTACCTTTGCTCTGATACACTATGGAGGGGCTAATGGGAGCAGTTTAGACTTCATTCCGGGGAGAATTGCTGCCCTCAAATTAAAACTTTGACAATGTTAGACATATGTGTCTGACATAAATGAAAAAAACATGCTGCACAAGACAACACTTTCACTATTCGCGCTGCACACTGTTTTGCAGCATTGGCCCCCTTTCAAATTGCCGTATTTTGAGTAGAAGTTTCTTTACCCACGGAGAAAGTGGAATTGGATTAACAAAGACAGACAATGTCCTACAATTACATGAAATACATCTTTTACTTTATTTTTAGTCACCCTTGGCCCAATTTGTGAATACAGTAGGAGCTCCTGGAAACCTGTGTCATAGTTTTTTCAAGCTTTGATATACTCCAAAAAAAGATAAAGCTGGTCTCTCAAAACATTTGGGATATTCCATTACATGATTTAAAGTATTGACTACTCTTCAAATCCAGTACTAACTCATTCGAAAGCAATCTGAAGAGACACACACTATATGGGGTGTCTCACTTCAGACAGTATGTCTCAAAGGTACAACCCAACCATATGTGTTGGAATAAATCTATTTATTGGTTTATTTCAGGCATTCATAAGACAAGTTAAGTGACCTGCAATTAGATGACTGTTTATGTCTCAAAAATATGATTTGGAATGTACACTAACAATATAGTTTTTCCTTGCACTGCAGTGCAGAGCCGCTTGTTAAAAGTGCAAGTCTGACACATTAGGCTTGGAGAATCTGTTAACAAGAGAAAATCTGATTTCTGTGACTTGCATGAGCTATTGCAAGAAACATCCTGTGCAGCTTCCTGATAATGTGCTGAAATATGACAGGGGAAATCCATTTTGGAAGCCATCAATTTTTAACATTTGTTTTTCTTGTTGCAATACCACCAAGGTTATGTCTCGCAATTCTTTTCACAGAATGTAAGCTCTCTCTCTGCGGAGCATTATCTTTCCAAAGGCTTTTCTGCATGTCCACTCAATTGGAATACCAAATAATTTATTGAGATTCTCTATTGTGTTCTAGATTTATTTTATTTCTTCCTCAGTGGAGAGCACCGGGGGGACATGCTGATTTCAATTATAGAGTGCAGAGTGCAGTGAATGTGGCATGAGACCATTCAGTCCTCTTTTCTGCTCACAGACCTTGATTCCCGCATCTTTAGCAGTGTTGCAAATTCAGCTGAGATAGGGAAAAAGTAACAGTGTCAGGCCAGACGCTAAGTTCTTCCTGTCACCACACGTGAAGTTTGTGAGTACACTTCACTAATTGGAAAGGGTTTTTTTTTTTCTGTGGGAGTTAGTGTCATGGAATGAGATATTTTTTAAAGACAATCTTCTCAGCCAAGTCCGACAGAAATGAGGGAATGAGTGTGGAAATAATAAAACAGGTGTCAAAAAAAGAAGTGCATGTAATGATGCCTTTTTTATAGGTTTGAAAGAGAGTTAAAGGACACTGTTTAAGTATTTGAAAGGTTTTCTTAGTAGACATGATATGTAGTGCTGTATGCGATATATCCTCTTAATTGTAATGTTTATTTTATGTCTATAATCATGTGTCTACACTGCTGCAATGAGACTTTGATCTTGATCAATAAATGTTAAAACCAGGAAATGCAAACATGAACACTGGTTTTTTCACTTGCATGACGTTCATACATAAATAATGTTGAACACAAATCCTTTAAACTTGCTCAATTTTTTTTTTAATTTTAATCGGTTAATAAAGAGAATGAGAGGAACGATGACTACACGTGGCATCTTCCAACAGTTCACACCAGTGGAACTGATCCCAGAGGAGAGGAAAGATCCAGGATGGAAACCATGCTAGCCCAGCTGGAACTTAAGGGTACTCCTGGCTAACAAAACCCACAACATCGTGGGTCAAGCTGTTGCACTCGCCAAGCGAAACTGTGTTCCAAGCCAGAAGTGGGAAACTCCAGCAGGAAGTGGGGAGGAGGAGTCTGTGTTTTCACAGTTTCTCTGATTGAACATTTTATAAGACAGTGATTATAATCATTGTCTTTTTGCTACAGTTTAAAAACACACCTCAGGGTTACTTCCTGGGAGTATATGTGTATTTGTACATAAGTATCTGTATGTAGCTCTGTCTCTATTCTACTATAATCTAAATTTAATTACCTCCATATCATTTTGTTGGGGATTACAATGTTTCACTTGTGCAATCAAACAAAGGATAAATTTACAAGATGAAATTATTTTAGAACATTACATCTCAGCTTTCCTTAAACCAGCTGATGACATCGCAGATGACTCACTTGTCAAGTCAACCGGGGCTGCATTTAAAATTGGTTTCAACAGTCAATCAGCTTGTAGCCCAGCCAGCTGTTAAATTCGCTACTGGTGACATTTCCTCTCCTCCATCTCCCTCTCCCTCTCCTCCCCATCATCCAGAACAACAAACTCAACAATTTTGTCAGTTATCTTTGTCACTTTTTTGCTGTCGTTCAGAATTTTTTCTCAGAATGCAGCTTTCAAAGTTTGCTGCCGAGGTTCGTCATCCTTCCCCCTCCTTGTGCCAGTGAAGTCATCATTCATGTGACAAGTCTTCAAATGCTTTATAAGGTTGCTTGTGTTAAAATTGGCAAATCAGGTCTTCTTTGCTCCTGTAAAACAGTAGTTGCCAGTGGTAGCACAGGGAATCTTCTGGTGTTGGCTTTTAGAGCGGCAAAGACAAAATTGATCGTTGTCACACGAATGTGATCACTGCAGGAGAAAGCTGATGCATGTTGAAAGCATGGCCACTCCAACACACGAGCGCGCATTGTAGACACAAACAAAAATGCCACCTACTCGTGTCACTAGGGCTGTTATGCTTCCAGACACAGTCATGTGTCTACACTGGTGGAAGGATATCTGAGAAATATTGTTTGTGAGCTAGTAGGTGGCTGGATGATGGCCACTGCTAAGCAGCATAAGTTTACTGGTATCGGACAGTCCGTAGAGTCAGTACACGCTGATTCTGATACCGGTATTTTCGGGGGTATATGGAATATTTCCAATACTAGTATCAGTGGAACAACTCTAGTCTAAACCCACAAAGTTTTCAGAACACTGCGGATCAACTCATTGATGTAAAGTACATGCAAATTCCCTCACGTCTTGTTGCCAATCTTTGGTCTGAACTGGGTTTACAGATGCAAAAGGGGAAGATTCAATAGGTTAGGGCGAACCTGAGAGAGCAGACTGTACAAAGATTCCCACAATGTAGTTGGTGCAGGACAAGACAGAGTGATTGAAAAAGTTAATGAAGCTCTGAGATTCCTCTTATCCTGTTTATTTTAAAGAAAACAAGGAGAGGGGGAGTATGAGAATAAGAGCAAATGAGATTGAGGAAGTGCTCTTTTTGGTGCTGAACATTTGAACATGTGAGCATTAAATCTATAACTTACAGAAACATCAGTTTGCCTGTAGTTCTAAATATCATTTTCTTTTACTAGACAGTTGATATTACAAAGCTGTACTGCATAAGGATTTACCATCTGAGGTACAAGAATACATAAAAAGTGAAATATAACACAAGTTGACCACCTGCTGTGGGCTAAAAGACCACATCAATGCCATAATGGGGTTTTGGAATGAGAGAGAAAATGCAGACTGGACAACACTGTCAGTTCTACCCCTTGCCTCTAACCCATCAGTTATGTTTCTAAGCACTCTTCTAGCCAGTTTGAAGGTTGTCCTAAGTTGGATTCCTCAGGAGCCACAGGAGGGTATCTAATTGGATGGAGGACATCAAATCCCAAGCATATTGAAATCTGTCATCACTTTCATCTGTTCCCCAATGACTGCTGTCCTACGTTTGCATCATTAATGTCAGAAAAAAATCATTTTCATTCATTTCAAATCGTTTTTCATACTGTTTGCTTTCATACCAATAGGAGGGAAAACTGCCCATTTACACCAGATTTATCATTAAGTGTGAACCACTGAGAGAATACAGAATCATTACACACTGCAGTTATTAACAATATGGGCCTGTCATCATGCTAACAGGAATAAAAAATTTGAGAAAGTCAAATTTTTCTCCAGGAAGGACGATCATTCAAAAATACACGGGAATCGAGCACTGCTCCATTAAAACCAAATGTGATTAATGAATCTGGAATTCAAACACTTGTAAATCAAAATTAACTCACATTCATGTCATGACAGTAATTTGGCACCAGATGACATTGTCTGAGATGTGTGCTTTACAGTCATTTGCGACTTGATAGTCTGACAGCGATGTCACACCCATTTTGGATTCAGTCCCACATGGAGGCTGCGGGCTAACTACGACTGCAGCATTCAACACAACTGCATATTGTCATCATTCATTTTTGAAGCTACTGTTGTGTGGTGCAACAGAGGATTTCCACACCATGCCTTGATAACGTTCCAACAAAAGACAAGGAGGGTAACATTCATCATCCATCCTTCTGTGTTGGAGAAAAAGACTGCCACTTGATGTATGATGCAAATGATCACAGATTACCTAAAGTCAAAACTCCAACCACTTCACTTGGACCCCTGTTCACGATGTGATCCTCCAATTTGATTCTTATCTTGGGAAGAGCTGAAACACCTTTATCATCCTGCTTGCACTGCTTCTATCTATCATGGAGAACAAGTTGCTTAGAGGAGACAAAACCAGGAAAATGTAATGTACAGTTTGGTTTCTTACAGAATAACTGCCACTTTACAATCTAACCATAACATCAACAACAAATCATCCACCATTTACATACTTGTTATGAAAATGAAATAGACTGGGCAAGTGTCTGACAGTCAGCTTTGCTCATTACTCAATTCTTTTTTTTGCAAAGTGGAAGTACAGGTGCCCAGCACACTTAATATGGATAACCATACATCATATATACTTTAGCAATGCCTGCCAAACATTCTATTACTTCCTGGCACATGTGAATGTTCCAGATGAGAAGAATGGCAGAGTTTTAGAAACTTTTGGCACTGAATTTCAGACACAGACAGATAAAGCAGGCTTTTCTTTGTTAGTAAGGAACAGTTGATAAAATGACAGATTTTCTCATTTTCTTATGGCTCGCTAACATCAGCTCCATGGGTTGAGGTGGCTGTTTTCAGATCACTGCCATCAAACAAGAACCTGAAGAAGAACAAGACCTCCTTGCATCCAACATTTTCATGGATACATTTTCAAACATCCATTGAAATTTCTAGTACCCCAGCAAAATTTCAAATACCTGCTTGTTAGTTTGTTGCTAGCTAGGAGTTGCTTTGTTGTTTTGTTATAGTAGTTTAAAATTCATGTCATAAATTGTAAGATGTAAGATTGATGATGATATTGACGATTGATTGATGTCAGAACCTCAAAAAAAAAAAAAAAAGAAAAATAGCAATGTCTGGTGTCATGAAACCAAATCTGAATGTGCCAGACTCACAGTCAGTTTCTCCCCAGAGTTCGATCGACAATAAGTACCAACGCAACACCAATGGTTAATTAATAAGCAGTAGACTATACCTGACTGATGAGGCTACATTAGGTTTAAACATTGATTTTTTACATTTTGAAACAAAATTTAAAAATTAGCACGGATATAAATGCATATTATTAACATGTCTTTCAGGCTCAGGTTTATTTTAATGACCTGGGTTTTGAACTTGCCATATTTCTTTACTCTTGCCTATAATGATTTATATTCATGCATGTTTACTCTTTATTTCCATCTCACATTTACGTTGAAGTCTTTCTACATATATGTAGTAAGTGCCTTTTAATTGATCGTCAGTCTGAAGTTTATGTGTGTTATTGTCATAAAAAGAGATTTACAATGGAAGCAAAAATAAATGCTTTGAGTCACACTTACATACGAGTCACCGCTGAGACGTGAGCCTGCACAGAGCTGTTGCAGACAGCTGCATATATTAAAATTAGAGTTTATCTCTTGCATGAAATGTACTAGAAAACATCATGTTTGGTATGCTTATGGTGTATACACCACAAGCATATCAGACATAAGGTAAAGCAAAAACGTTATATTATTACAAATGTAGAAGACAACCAGCATCAGCACAGCTTGCTCTATAATAAAGCATCTTTGTAGTTTAAGATACAATGAAACATAAGCGTGTAAAATTTGAACATAAAAAACATGCTGAGGGCCTTTGGAGACTTTTGTTGTGATGTACAGTTATTAATAAACATTGTGAAGTGACTCACTCATCCGAATAAATCTGAGTATAGTGCTGCAAACAAGCCAGTCCGTCTGCCTTCACGGTTGGTTTGAAATTGGTTAATTTCTACCATGCACAGATGCTGTGAGATATTACAGTATGCGGCGCGTGAATGGTGCAGCGCCCACTGACTGTTACATGAAGCATGTATAATGTGCTCTGCGACTGCTGAGTCCACAAATGTATTAAATATTTGTGTTCACTGATTTTGGTTGTTACAAAGACAGCGTGCTTTCACAGCATGACGGTGGTTACATGTGGAGTGTTTTGTATCAACATTGCTTTCACTCATTCCGGTCATGCATGTGTGACCGTCTGGAAATCTCAGGCACACTTGTTATTTAGAGACAGATACTACAGGGTTTAAGGGGGGTAAAATTGATGTTCTGGAGATGGATATGATTACTCAAGTATGTGTCACTATTTGTGTACCAGTGCTGTGTGCACATTTTGGTTTTAGCTACAATAGTTCAACTCAGTTGGTGTCACTTGAGTGAATGAGAGGGAAAAGTGATGTGTGGAAAAACTGACAAAAGCAGATGACAATAATGACGTGCAGTTAAGATATGAGGCATTAAACTTGCATAGAATTATTAGTTTGATGCTTAATCACATGTGCTCAAAGAACAAGGAGAAACCAGTGAAGACAGACAACAGGAAGTCAAGCACCACATTATCTGCTAGCCCTGTTAGCACACGTTACTGCGATGAAACCAGAGCAGGAAAGATTAGACTGCTTATAACAAAAATTGACAGTGTACATACTCTATGTTCCCATCAAGTTTTTTGAAAGGAGGCGGCTTCCATGAGCTGATGGTGTTCATCAGGTTAAAACACAGGCCACCATCCTCCTGGATGGTGGCCCAACAGTTTCGAGGTTAAAAAGATGGAACAATTATGAGGACAGCAGTGGAAATAAAGGGTGATTAGCAACGTGATGGTGAAGTACTTGTTACAGCTGACTTGAGGAAAGCTCTCACCACAAGGTTGCATGTTACCATCCCTCATTATTCCATTCAAAGCTGGGATTTGGCAGACGGCTGCCCTGACATGAAGTACAACATAGTGGACCACTTTAAAGCGGATTTTATATATGTACATTTTATAAACTCTATATCAGCAGAACTCTGCTCCGATAGTGACCAATTATTGTGCAGCCTCCACTGGCTATGCGTGGACAAAAGTTAGCTAACAGTATCTGACATAGGCTCTATACACGGTAAGGTGAGGGTAATGTGTAATTGTTAAAAATGTGTGGACATACTGTGTGTTACTGATTGCACTATGGAGATCGGCATTGGCCTATTTATACCCATCCTTGTCCTTTCATTGTAAGGTAATTTAATATATTTAAGATATCCAATACTTTGGTTCTTTCGGGTCTTTCTTAGCCCCTTATGTCTCATCCGATGTACTGGAGACAGGTCCGCATGCTTCTCTTTCAAAAGCATCAGCAGCTCCTACATTGTGATATTAAACCAGAATATATTTTCCAAACCAGCCATTTTCGTCTCATCCAGGAAGACTTTTCTTCTATAAGATAGAAACTTTGATCCATTTTAAAATACATCTCACAAGTCTCACCATTAAAACTCAAAAAAATCAGTTACAAACCAAATCCACACCTACTAATCCTATAAAATAGCTAAAATACTATGGACTACACTGGAATGTAGATAACTTGGCATCTTCGTTTGATTTTTTTCTGCAAGGGTTGACGTCTCAAAAATGAAGCCATAAAATGTGGCTTAGTCACACTAAGTCACTCAACTTTAAACAAACTTAAAAGCAGTGTATTTTACACAACAGAACTGAAAATGGGCAAAAAATGAAACGTACACACAGGTATAGAATCTTCCTCAGTAAAATAAACCAAAGACATTTTTTTCATCATCAGTGTTGTTACTGTTAAATAAATAGAAATAAATAGGCTACAAATAAAAATACAGAACTGTGACCCTCACACCAAACAATAAAAGTCATAATGTTTGTTCACTCTGCAAAGACAATCACCTGTACAGTATATGATTAAACAACTGGAGGCTCTACAGAGGTGCACCTCTGCATTTCCTGTCTGGCGAACTGTTATTTGTGTCATCATGTGACAGCTGATAACATGAATGGTGATGACAGTGAGACCACATTGAGGTTTTTGTTACATTGATATTACAGTAATTTTCTAACCACTTACATTCAGAAAAACCTTCTCAGCAGAGGAAGCTGTCTGTGGTGACAGCTGTGGGGCTGTGTTTTCAGTAAATTCATATTTTTCCACAAACCTGTAATTGATATACAAGTGTCAGCCTACACTTTCCACCATGTTTTATTCTCTGCCTTGGATTCCTACATTTTCGGGAACATTTTGGCAACATCATGCTGCATATCTGGTCTTGTGCAAACCACAAGGACCTCACCATGGGAGGGAGGGGGGCAGAGTAATTCACTTTTTCATCAAAGTAATTCTATGTGTTATGGATTCCCTGATTTCCATAATGTTCTAATGGTACCAATTTATTTTGGATTTATCCTAAATTTAAACAATCCATCATTAACATTGTGATTATAATTATCATTCGGCTCTTTTGGTACACCTCCAGCACATTAAGGACATATGCTGTTCATAGACATACACAGCATGGACATAAATCCCACCCTCGATGTTAGCAAATGGGACATAGGCAACCTAAACTCTTGCACACTCAAAGTGGGGAATGGCACTTCTCGCATCTGGGATATTTTTCTTCATACAAGTAGAGGAAGAGGTCTGTTTTTACATGTAAATGTCTGCATGAAGATTCAGGGAAGGGGGTTGCATAAATGTAACAAAGATGGCAGCATAAGCATATGAGAAATTTCTCCTCTATGTGTGTAGTTCCACTTTTAAACTACTAAAATGTTAAACTGCAGATTATAAAACACTCATGACCCCTCTATATTTAAGCAGTTTTTAAGATTCAGGATTAGCATGTGCAGAATTAATTGCAGTCCAGTAGAATTGTGACTAAACTCTCAATGACCACATGAACATAAAGGGATTATATAGTAAATGGTCCCTGTGACTTTCAGATTGATGCTTTTTGCTACAGAGCCAATGTCTTGGGCCATACTCAACCGTGCTGCTTGCTGGTGTAGTCATCTAATTATATTTGGTTCCCATGTTGACCTGGAAAGGATTTCAGCCTGCCAGTGACTCAAATATCTTCTGACAGGTGTTCTGCTCTGTAATATTTATAAATGCCTCTACTTAAGGTCCCGAGCACCAAAGCCCTCAGGCTCTAGCATTTTTAGCTGTTATTCTCGGTTGGCCGCACTTAAGGGGTGAAAGGCTGGGAATTGGGTAGTATTTAAATTCTGAGACAGCTTATTCTATTGCTGAATACAATGTGTGCTCCCAGCTACATGGAAGTATGTCCGTGAAGGCTCTCAGTCATCCAGGTCATCTTAATCTTGGAGTGTTTAGTAGGAAGCAACTGGACTTCTTATCTGGACTACTAGTCCAGTTGCTTCCTACTAAGCACTCCGAGCTACATGGAAGGTTTTAAAGAGAAGCAGATGGATACTGATTATGTTGATATAAATCTCATAAAAAAATGTAGATGCAGTAATTGTTTAAACAAGGAATCCTATGTATCGGTTTATGTTTGTGCTGCTTACAGTAGATATTAATGAAATTCACTCTGCATCACTTCACAGACCCCCATGTGAATGCTTACTCACAAATTCACAAGCATATTACCCTCTGATCTTACATCATCTTCAATACTTTATCATGCTCTGTTAATATTTGGAATTAAGGACTGATATTTACACTGTTTAGTAAATAAAGATCAAGTGCTATAATCCATGTTATCAGATTAATGGACTCTTTGGACTTTTTTCTTTTTTTTAAGATGTTTTGCCTCTCACCCGAAAGGCTTCTTTAGTTCTAAACATTTGGTGGGGGGGTCCCCATCATTTACACTAGTAGGGTCGTTACACCTCGGACGTGGTCAACAGAGTCATTGACCCTCTCTTTTGCTATGTGCGTTGGGGCCACAAGGTGTAGTGTAGTTCATTAACAAGTCGGTTGGAGGTAGGACTCATTAATGACCCCCCTTGCAATCTTGTGAGTTGTTATGATCACATGACTCCTGGTGTGACTCATTACTTATTATTCATACTAAAGCACTTCAGACTACCTCAACTTTGATGATTGAGAGCCTACACAAACCCCACTTTGGATAATATCGGGGGAACTGAAAGTGTAAAGCAAGGACCCAGTAGTGATAAGTGAACGAGAAAGACATCTGGATGGCAGCATATGTTATTCCAAAACTAGCATGTATCTATCAGCATTAATGGAGCTGCCACAGTTGTGCAAGTCACCCATGCCATAAGCGTTAACACATCCTCATACCATTACCGATGTTTGCTTTTGAACTGTATGTAGGTAACAGTCTGGGTGGTCCTTTTCCTATCAAGCATGATTTCCAAAATATATTTGAAATTTCCATTTAATTTCAGGATGTGGTTGATATACAGTATAACTTTTGTAATTTGTTGACAATGGTTTTCCAAAGTGTTCTTGAGTCCATGTAGTAATGTCTTTCACAAAATCACGTAAGCTTATAATGCAATACCGTCCAAGGGAAGGGCACGAGCGCCAGTGTTGGTGTTTGCCCTTGCCGCTCACACGCAGAGATTTCTCCAGATTCTGTGAAACTTTACATGATATTATGGACTGTATTAATGAAATAAAATAAACTGTGGGAGGATTTGCTGATGGTGCATTTCATAATGTGATGAAGCTCTCGCCATCTTTGCTTGTGAAGAGACTTTTGAAGATGCCTTTCTAATACTCATTCATAACATTATGACCTGTTATCAATTTTTAAATTTGGTGTTCATAAAGATTCCAGAACTTTTTCCAATCTTTTGTTGCTCCTGTCCCAGCTAGTCTGAAATGGCATAAATTCTGCAATAAGCAAATATTTACAAAAATCAATGAAGTTGATGAGATATTGTCTTTGTACTGTTTTCATTTGAATTAACAATATATTAATAATACAAAGAAACTGCACAGAAAAAACTACAGATAGAAAAGCAGTGAAGGCTTGTTAATAACAAAGGTGAGTAGAAACAAAGACTCACCAAATGTCAATGAAAAATTAGAATAGAGTGAAGAATAAAAAAAATCATATGAAAATTAAAATAAGAAAATCTAAAATAAGATAAAAAAAACCCCCATCAAACTAGTAAGGAACAGAGGGAAATTAAAACAATTGAGTATCTTTTTAAAACCAGGTTTTAAAACAGCATGCACACAAGGCAAATCAAGTAAAATGCAGAATATTTAAATAGAGGCAATAGTGCTGAAGTGTGAAGCTAAGGTGTAGGGGTGGGTTTTTAGCTCACTTTAAAAAGAGTTTATTGAGCTTGCTTCTCAGACATCTACAGGCACAACAGTCCACAGCGTTGGGCCATAATTGAAAAAAGGTGAATACCCGATTTCCTTTTGGTTTTCATTGGGATTTTCTAATAAACAATCAGCGATTCTCCAAACTATTGTCAATGTTTAACCCTGTTGATATTAACTGGTCTAGAGTGTTATAATGCTGATGAGTGGTTTCATTTACATGTTGGGTATCTTCAAAACTGTTCAGATTCATCAGTTCCAAAGCTTTGGTGTCATTTTTTGGGGGGTATATGAATATCCAGGCCACTGTTAAGGATTTATGTTGCATATCTAGTAATACCAAGTGGGATCAGCTCTTAGACGTCCTGCATAAACATGCTGAGTGGCTGATATTGTGTATCTGCAGTGATGGCTCTGCTTGGAGGTCAAGAGCAAGATACTGAAATGACATAAACTCACCATGGCCTATGTCACTGCACACAAACTGTGCAGAAATAAGGGCGGTATTCCCACTTCCGTTACTGACTTGTCTGACTAACTGATAAAAGTTTTACTTTGGGGGACAAATGTTGTGTTTCCGCTAAATACAAAATGTAACTCATTTAGTTAACAGATTTTGAAGAAATAATTGGCCGATCTGACTTTAGAAATAGCTACTTTCAGCTATAAGTATTCTGGGACAGGATTCTGTTGCGGCTTTAACTCACTCCTTGATTGCTGACTGCTGTGGGGAGGGGAATGGGTGGTGTTGGATGCCTGAGCAGGACAGAGACACCCTCAGAAGGCCTTGGGTGATGTGGAGGAGAAGGTCAGGGGAGGGTGGGGAGATATGCTGACTGCTTGTATCTCTATGTGCTGGCATTTAGGCTTATCTGGGCAAGCTTGTTTTTGATTCCAAAGGGCATGAAGCAGGTTGCTACAGAGAAACCAGTGAAGTTCAGATGCATCCAATCAAGCTTGAAGCTGCCTCGACACTCCCAAAAGATGCTGAAATTGTCATACCTTGTTTAATGGGTGAGGCATGCAGATATCAGCCACGCATTTTGGGAAGACTGCTTGAAGGACACATGTTATGATTGACAGTCGCTCAGGAGCAAGGGGAAGTATTTTTCAGGAACTCAGAGTCTGTTTTGTTTCGCGGGATGTCAAGAGTTTCAGCATGAGAGATGCTTGCTTGGATGTGTCGACAGAATAACTGGCACGAGTTCTATTAGCTCCCTGACAGACGCACCAGCCTCAGTCAGATTTTCACTCTTTGCTAATCTTACATGTTTGGGTATGGAACCCCATGATCAGGATTGTGTCTGCATCAGCACCAGTGCTTCTGAAGCCATTTCATGGATTAATGCAGGTGTGATTCTGTTGCGCAGTGAGATTTTCCTGAGAGGAGTTAACACTGGTGCTCTCTTGCCTTTAAGGCCTTTAAGGCAGAGGACATCAGTCTAAGTCCTGGCTGGAGTTAATGCCTTTGGTCTACCACCTCTGCTGTGCCAGCGAGAAGCATCAGTAGGCAACACTGGCTGGTCTGGGAGCAGCCAGACGTTGAGACACATCTGGAGCAGAGCCAAGTCTCGGAAAGCCTAAGATTTGATGTAATTCTGTATATCAAAGTGTGTCCATGCAGAATCTGCTACACAATAGATAAGTTACAAATTATTTAATATTCGATGCGCTGTTTCAATCTTCTTTTCAAGCTGTGCAACATCCTCAGTCAGCTGCTCACACTACCTGCAGCTCTAAAATATTGATTGAAATATTCACAATCTCTGGCTATGAGCTTCTTTTGATTCCCTGCTGTGTGTTAGAAGATCAACTAAATTAATAATGTCATTTTTTATGGATATGTTTTATGGTTTCCATATTGTTTTGAATTTCTAAGTTTATGTTTGGGAATTAATTTTCAAATGGTTTTCTACTTAATTTCATGGGGTTTTTTTTAATGGTTTTCTGTCACAGTCCACTCCTGGTTTTTTCCCTCTACCAACCCACTCTGCCTGCCCTAATCAAGATCATTAGACTCACCTGTTCCCCCCAGTCGGCTCTTAACCAGCTCCTCCACACTCACTCTCTGCCAGATTGTCGTCGCGTCATGCACTACTCTCCAGCACTCTGTTCTGGATGGATCTTTTCGTACGTGACCTGCCTTCTGCCCCTGACCACGTCTCCTCGTCTCTGCCCCGGTAACCTGACCTGCCTTCTGTCTTTGAACTATGCATCTGCCCGCTCCCTGTCTTCCTGCAGCCTGCTTGGACTCCCTCTCCGGAGACTCCTGCCCCATTCAGAACTTGGACTGTGCTCGCCGACCAGATTTCCTGTTTGTCTCTTTGGACTCTTGAACATTGTTAATAAAGTTCTGAACTGTGCCGGTCTAGATTTGTGCTGTTCTTTGGTCCGCTCTCACACCCGTTGTTTCCTGTTTTATTTTGAAGGTTCCGTTTCTCCTTGCGTGTTATTTTGGTTTCTGTTTTCTCCCTGTGTCTCCTTTGTAATTAACTCATGCATTTTAACTTGCATTCAGTTATCTGCCCCATCCTGGTGTGTGCAATTATCTCCACCCTCTTTATGTATTATACTCTCTTCAATCTTTGTCAGATCATTGCATGTGTGTTTGATGCCTTCTGTTCCGTGTGTTTTTGTGTTTTCCTTCTGCTTGAGTTTGCTTACTGGTTTCAGAACTCTGGATTTTTTTTGCATTTTGTCTTGCCCTTTTTGAACTGATTAGCCTGTTTAAACCATACATACTTGTGAGTTGTTTTGCCTGTAAATACAATATATTGACTTATATCCCTGTTTGCCCTCTCATGTTGCATGCATTTGGGCCCAAACCTTGCTCCAGTGTTTGAGGCGCTGTGACAGGTAAATCATAATGACGGTATTGGACTACTGTCACTCTAATGTCATTTCCAATGTTATATCCACAAAAATAGCATGTACTGAAAGCAGTATTTGACAACAGTTAAAAAATATAAAACTATGACACAATACCTTGATACACAGGTATCAAGCAACCAGAAGTTGTATATGCAGGTTATAGGATCCACTGGCTCTGTGTGGGAGTACTGGAAAGTAAATGGAATTATAAATAGTACAATATGTCAAACTGCAAAGCGAAAGAAATAAGACTGGGACTCATCTGGTGTGTTCAAGTTTGAGCCTCTTGGTTGACGCAAGATTCTGAGAACTGCTTAACAGTGCACTCTCTATAAGAGTCAATCGCCTTCACACTTCAAACAAATTTGCTTAAGAAGCAATTTAATGGCTCATTGAGGTGTGGACTAAAATTTAATTATTTTGTTAATAAGAAAAAAATTAGAACCCGCCAGGACATATAATGTGTCAACAATATATTTTTTCATTTGTGATCACTTCCCACTGGTGGAGCATTAAATTGGTAGGAAAGGGCAGCACTGATTTAAAAGTTGTAAAAAACGTATCTTTTACACTTTGCTCTGTATTGACTACAATTGATGCAAAAATAACATGGTCATATTATGATTGGATCATTTTCAACCAGTTAAATTCCCTTTAGTCATGTTTCAAACTCTCCATTTTGTATGACTGGATAATGATTTCCATTATCTTAACTGAGCTGTTGCATCAACAATTGTGCAACTTGAGAGATGGGCCAAAAAGGACCAAAAAGGAAGAATTATCACTCAAATCATACATTACTCTTGATAATGGTATGTTTTCTGATTGTCATATTTGTGCAACAAGATAACAAGGACCTGGATACAGATGCTGGAGGCCAAGAACTATGCTTTAAAGTTTCAATAAAAAGGCTACTGATAGTGAGAAACAGGGACAGACACTAGAGGAGCAGTTCAACAAGTTAGACAAATACCTAAGTACAGATCCCACAGATAGCTCAATTAAAGAAAGGCAAGGATCCAAAAATGGGGAGCGTAAAGCAAAAACATGACACGAGAGAACTACAAAATAAACAGGAAAT
The DNA here is from genome assembly GCA_001698575.1 of Mola mola. Taxonomy (NCBI): domain Eukaryota; kingdom Metazoa; phylum Chordata; class Actinopteri; order Tetraodontiformes; family Molidae; genus Mola; species Mola mola. Next base: position 10,348,385 of record KV751346.1, read on the forward strand.
AAGTCAACTTAAACCAAAGCTGTGACACTGAGAGGCTGGTGGTGACATCACAAAGCCTCATGTCAACAGTTTGCCATGGAATAAAGCACAACAAATACAGAGATAGTCTTTGTAGTATTGTATTCCTGTTTTTAGAAGAACTTTTGATTAGTAAAGTTAACTGTTTCACAAGCCATGGAAGCATCTAAGGTTTTATTTAGAGGAACTGTGAGCTGAGATAGAAGTGGCCAGCTCAGTCAAGTCTGACTATAGTGCTTGACCCATGTTTTTTCAGAGTTTCCAAAATGCCACACTCACTGCAACTCATCCTCCTTCTAGCTCTAAAAAACAAAGTTAATGCACTTAAAGTAGACCCATGCTCTTTATTCAAACAAACAAACTCTTCATATCACCCTTTGAGATTGGGGAAAGGGGTTGTGGGAGGCTCATCTGCTCTGAAAACTCCTCCTTTAATCCAAGAGGAACATTTCAAAACACCACAACACAGGCAGACTCTTTTAGAACATTTGCCACATTACGACACGGAAATACTCACTCGTATCCGCTGTACTTCCAAGAAGACAGCTCTTTGGAAGGACTTCTCCCAGATTGCCAGATCAGTGGCCAGCTCTACCCTAAAGGTGTGGCTCTGGCCGTGGCCGACCAGAATGCTGAAGCACAGAGATTCTTTTTCTTGCTGCTCAGGCGAGTGTTCGATCCCTAAGTAGAGCCTTGCCTGGAGCCAGCAGTCCTCTGCCATCCACAGCTGTAATATAAAATTTTAATCAGTGCATGTTGGGGGAATTTGGTTTGCTGTCTCTTTGTACATGCTTTATTTAGTGGGAGGAATGCAAAGAATGTTCTCTAAATCTGAAATTCAAGAGATGACTTTAAGTGTGCATGAATCCTTATTTGTTGGTCAGGAATAAACATCAGCTCATTTAACAGACTTTCAACTTTCAAACGTTTACAAAAAAGAGAAAAGCTGTCTACACTGACAACTGCAGTGATCAAATGTTCAACAGCATCCTTTTCTTACCTTGTGGACCTTGAAAAGAACCTCATAGAGGTTATATGTTGTTTCAGCTTGTCCCCAACCAGAAGCACTTATCTGAGAAACAAACATTAAGGAGTCTCAGATGGAGAGGCAGTATATCAGAAAAGAGCTGTTTTGCACTTGTTAGCAGCACCTCTTTTTCCAAATATGGAATGTAAAGTAAAGCTAAGCAAGAAGCTTTGTGATGCTGATGACGAAAATGGATTTTATTCTGTTGAACCCTGCACAAGTAGAGGTGGAAGATTGACATAAAAAAAAGAACACCTACACTGTGAACAAAGACCGGCAATGAAATCTGTACTTATTATCAAAAGAGAAAAACGTGTAATGTTGCTTTATAACATTTTATTGTGATTACTGATAGGTTCATGCGTACCCTATAATTTACAGTTGTAGCTTGTTGAGGTGGAGTGACGTTTCTTCTCCATCAAATTTTATGATAAACTGCTGGCTGTGTTAAATTTTAGACCACGGCGACACTGTGTTTGAATTGTTGTCTACAACCAACAGTTTAAA
>KV751346.1:10350631-10372623 GCA_001698575.1 Mola mola
AAAGTCCATAAGAGAATTTGGACGTTGGAAGTTAAATTCTGCCAGTCTGAACCAGAGAACAGAACAAATACACATTAAAAAAAAAATACAAAAACACAAACCATGCTCTGTGAAAGAGCTGGGGGATTTGGTCGGATTTAGCTGTACGAAACATTGTAACTATATCAATAACAACAATACAGCAAACGCAGTTTCATCTTTGATTTTATTCATCGGCAAAATCAGGAAATGACAAATTAGAATTCAAATATCATCCTTTGTGTATTATTCATACAATATAAATTTCATGCTATAATCACAGTTATAGCCAACACTGCGTTATTGTGAGTTCAGAAGGAGGTCACTCTGTGGAACTGGTTTTCCATGCTGCCCTTCACTAAAGCACACACACTAATACCATCCCGGTGGATATTTAAGTCCGGTCCACTTAAGGGAAACCGCCTGTTGCCATATTTCATCAAAAGCCGGAGGTCAGGCCTGCCATTTGAAAACCCACCCGCTGCATCAAGCATTCAGTTCGCAGAAATATGTAGCCTGATGTAGCCTGCATCATGTGACAGAACACTGTTCATTTTGGCAACAGCTCTGCATTAAATAGTTTACTGCATTTCTCACCTGATCCCAGGCTCTTTATTCACAGAGGCACAAAGCATATATTTTTACTTTGTGCCACCTGGAGACTTCAGGCTTTAATTTCTGCATCAGAAACTCTTTTTGTCTGTAACCTATTCAGAAGAAATCATAGGAAAAAAACTGCTTGCGTAGCATAGTATCTGATCCATTAAGATCTCTTGCGTTAACAAGTGTTTTTACATCTTCCATGTTTGATGGTTTAGACAGCAGATTAATTTCGTGCAGAAGAGAACAGATCTCCCACGATGGTGTTGATGGCGTGACGTTCTCTGACTCTGTTGGAGCCCCAAACAGGCTTGTTTCATGGTTTTAGCAAGCTCAGTTTCGATGTGTCTGATTAAACAAGGCCAGACTCATGTTCCTCTTACAGAAACAAACGTCTGGAGTGGGTATCTCTAAATCCCCCTTGCACCATCGCTGAAGAGAGGGATTCGCCTTTATCTGCCGCTGGTACAGTAATGTAATGCAGTAAAAAGAGGAATCCATGTTTGAGACTTGAAAAGAGGGCTCAGGACTCAAAGTAGGAATGCTGATCACGTTCAATGACATCATGTATTGGATACCAGAGTTGAATCAAGCGTCTGCATTATCCTGGCAAGATTAAGCACTTCATCTCATCCCAAGAGGCTGGCGTCAATGGCAGGTCAAAGGGCAAAACTCTCCAGAGGAGCTGGACTGCCGGCTGAGAAATAGCTGGCTGACCATCTTCTGTCAGCATAAGACTTGGGATAAATGGGCTCCAGCACTGGAAGCACCAGTGCCCTCAAACTATATTCATGAGAGAGTCAATTTCAGCTTTTAGGGCTTCCGTTGCCAACGGCCTAATGTCAACACAAGATGAAAGGCACCTGATGAAAGAAAATGTTCTCAAAATGCTTCCAAAATCTCAAAAGGAGCGATGGGAAACACTCGGGAGTGAGCAAACACTTGAAGCATACAAGTCTTTTATGTGCAGCTGTGGACATGATTGAAATCCTGCTGTAGTCCAAAAAATTTAGGAGAAAAACTGGCACAAACAGTCGGCTTTGTAACCCTCAAACACAGAATTTAAGTGGCGGTAGCTTATCAAATAGTGTTAAAGTGTGACCAAAGCTCTCCAATAGAAGGCCAGACAGGCCTGCAGAGAACAACTCATAATGTGCATTCCCCACATTGCTGCTGCGAATAATAGCGTCCAGAGAGTAAGCGTGTTTAACCTGCCGAAACACTTGCCAAATGAGGTAAGAAGATGAAAGAGGTCCATTCTGTGCAACAGCCGCTTTTATACTAATGGGAGAACAGAGCTTATGTCATATCACAAACAAAAAGCACAAAAAGGTGACGTCTTTTGTGTTCACTAGCTTTGGCAGGCAAACACAAGCATTTCGAGTAGATAGTGGTCCTGTTTTCAATCGCATTTAATGGAAAAAGTGGACCACTTCTGATTCAGATTGGAAACACTTCACAAAATATGCATTAAAGTTATAGTTTCATTGCAGTTTTTAATATCTGTTCATTCATTTTTTTTAATTTTCTTGAAGAGGAGATTTGCTGTATTTCAGAAGAATATTGACAAGCTAACCCTAAGAGGATTTAATTATGGTATGTGTCACTGGAGGTATTAAGTGTTTTGTTGTCCAAAACCTGCAGGCTTAGAGGGTTTTCGATCCCTGGCAAAAGAAAGAATTCCTCACTAAACCTGGCCAAAACTGTTACAAGACAAAAGAGGACAATGATAATGAAAAATACTGCCAATAATAGGCTGTAGTCTAAAAGTGTAAGTTCTGGCAAGGCACTTGTAACTACTGCTGCTCCTGATGATTATTTTCATTAGATTATTGTGTGAATTATCACAAAACTAGTTTAATCTACATTAAAAAGCTGAATTTTTTTTCACAATTTCATTCAAAATTACAAATTTTCAGATACCCTATTTCAACTACACATGAACTGAAATGTTCTTTGTCTTATTTTAATTTTGATGATTATTCTTTATTATTTATTATTTATTTTTTAATATTTATTATTTTATTATTATTTTATTTTTTAGGGCCATTTTTCGCAATACCCTATGAAAGAGTACTCATAAAAAAATTTGTATATATCCAATTTTTTTGCACCTTCTGGTCTTCCAGACCCAGAAGGTGCAGACTGTGCAAAGATGCCCCTGAGACAGTGCAGCACATAACAGCAGGGTGCAAGATGCAAGCAGGTAAGGCATACTTAGAACGTCACAACCAAGTGACCGGCATAGTATACAGAAAAATCTGTGCCAAGTATGGGCTGGAGGTTCCAGGATCAAAATGGGCAACACTTCCTAAGGTGATTGAGAAAGAACGACAGAACAAAGATGCTCTGGGACTTCCAGACCGATAGGATGGTGGTGGCTAATCAACCGTATATCGTGGTCGACAATCAGAAGAATGCGGTAGTGGTAGATGTCTCAATCCCAAGTGATCACATCACGAAAGAGGAACACGAGAAGCTCCAGAAATACCAAGGGCTGAAAGAGGAGCTGGAAAGGATGTTGGGAGTAAAGGCATCAGTGGTACCAGTGGTGATAGGAGCACTCGGGGCTGTAACCCCTAAGCTGGGAGAGTGGCTCCAACTAATCCCAGGAATAACACCTGAGATCTCTGTCCAGAAGAGCGCAATCCTAGGAACAGCTAAGATCCTGCGCAGGACCCTCAGGCTCCCAGGCCTCTGGTAGAGGACCCGAGCTTGAAGGAGACCCAAGACCACCCACAGAAGGCGAGTGGGGAATATATATATATTTAAAATAAAAGAGTGATATATTCCCATTTATGTGTATGGAAAAAAGAAACGAAGATTCCGCCTGGATTTAGCCTGCTGTTTACTAAATAGCCTGCTTTAGCCAACACTTCCCGCGGCTCGGCAGCTGCTTTAGGGTTGAAAGGTTTGTAGTAACAGCCACCTTGTCGATACATCAGCCTTCATTTTAGCCCCGCTGTACTCGTACATCTCTCCACTCTCGGACTCCGGCCAACCATGAGCTTTTCCTTCCACCAAACTTAAAGGGAGCATACCTCCATTTTCATTATTAGCACTAGCAGTCAAAACTTCACCACTCTGTTATAATCACAGCAGCGTTAACTGCTAACAGAGCTATCAGATGATGGGTGCTCATGAACACTTAAAAAAAATAACAAAAAAACCCTCCATTTACTATCATAACCAAAAAGAAAAGCAAAGCATCCTCACATTTTAGAAGATGGACCAAGCAATCTGACATCAAATTACATCTTTTTACAATCAAATAAGAGACATTAATTACTGTGACTGTGGGCACTCTGATGATGAGCTGCATTTTGAAGCTGCTGTACTGTCAGAATGGGAAACACTGTAGGAAAGAAGGCTGATTGACTCAAGATAGATCATGCTACATAAAACCCCATTTTCTTCAGCTGTGTGCTGCAGTGACACTGGTATTACTATGGTATTACATACGGTTGGATGTATTAATTCAGTGGATGTAATACCATAGCCTGTGTGTATACACTACTCTTTCTACATAGAGCATCCCTCCTCCAATTACAGGATTGGTGGTTCAGTCCCTGGCTGTGCAGTCAGCATGCTTAAGAGTCCTTGGGCAAGATTCGGAACCATAAATTGCCCCCAAAGGTACAGCCATCGGTGTGCGATTGCATGTGGAACCTTAGATGGTGGTCTAGTGTATGACTGTGTCAATGGATGAATGTGACAAGTGCTGTGAAGCGGTGTGAGGAGTGAGTGGACTTGAACGGTGCTATATAAGTGCGAGTCCATTTACACTTTACACTTTCGACCCCAACCGAGTGAATGCATTTAGCTGTAATAAAGGCTCAAAACCTAAAAAAATGCTGATAGAGTAAATTCTATACATAAACATAAGACATGTCAAAACTCACATCTTGCTTAAAGCCTGCAGTGAGTAACATATGTCTCCCTCTACCGGTAGTAGGTGTAATTACACAAACAAGGTTGACATGACACTGGAGGTTCAAACATCCTTGAATAGTATACACTGGTTTAAATACTCGAAAAACTGCAAAGGGATTTATCAGTCTTGATTGTAACAAATGTTTCACTATATAATGAAGGCCCTGCACTTCTGGTTTAAGTAGTATAATGTAATTATATGAAATGAGTGAACGAATGATGTAATTAACATCTTGCAATAGTGTGTTGTTTAATTGCTATAGTTCAGTCACGATGGTAACAAACATAAAATCATCAGCAATTAATGCACCTCATCTTTTTCAGTTATAACTGAAGCGTGCAGGTTTTTTCACATGCTGTTAATTTGCGTCAGAAACATAAAACATGAGGGGGGGGGGGGGGATCACATATCAGTGAGCTTCTGATCAAATACAAATTCAAAATGGCCCTGAACAAAGGCTGAGCTGAATCCACAGGAATAACTGATAAATTACATTTAATCAAATCTGCATTATGTAATCCAGTGTGATAGCTTCAAATAATGGAGAAAAGTGAGCTTATTAATTTTAAAGGTTTTACAAATATCTGAGTGAGAAACTCAAGTTTCTTGAATGAGAAAATGATAAAAGACGAATTACCGGGGGATTTCTGAAGATATAAAAATATGGTCCTCTCAGGGCCAGGAACTTGAAGGCTGACGTTCTACCATCAGCACTACCCTCGGGACTGTCACACGCCCAGCCCATGTGGACAATCTGAGGAGGGGGAAACAGATATGAAGGCAGCACTTGGTCAAACAGAAGACCAGAATACATCAAAATTTGTCCAGTCAGAGAGGCAGTTAGTGAGGCATCATCAACAGGAAAACACTGCAATGCAACATTTGACTTGGGATGACTCTCTGCTCTGAGCAGCACATCTGCATGTAGAACTACATCTGCTACACTCACCTCTGCACTCTGTGATGAACAATGTACATTAGTCTCTCCACAATGGTCCCGACTCATCCTCACTATATAATCTAACCTTTATAATGAAGAGGTTTGCTGATTACACAACTAAGCCTGGTAGATAATTATAGATTTATCTACACCTGACAGAATTCTCTACACCTGATTAATATTCCCTGCAATGAAAGAGAAGCTAGTTTAAACATCCACAGGAAGCCCCTTTGACCTATCGTTGTTTAGTTCAGAACACTTTTAGGGACAGAACCCTGAAAACTTTCACAGTTCCCTTCTCGCAGCTCTGCAGTCTTTTAGAGTATAAACCAAACTAGATGAGAGCTCCGCCACTATGGAAGGGCAATCTGGCCCAAAAAAAACAATATCACAATCTGTTTAATCACAAGCATGATCTACAATCTAAATTGCAATCTTGTGTTGCAATTCTGTAATGCCCTGGCAGGACTTATAGTTTTTAATTTCTAGTGAAAATACAGTGTTTTCTAAAATGACTGCTTATCTTGTCTATTTCGCTCTTACTTTGTCTACTCTGTTGACTTTCTATGTTTTATAAAGTTGCCCATAGAACACGTGCACTGTGTGTGGAGGAGGTTTGTTATTAATAATGTATCGAAAAAACTGGAGATCATGTGTGACCACCAGTAGACGACAGGAGGGGTACAACAATGGCAGATCATCTCTGAGTTAATCCAAATGGATGGCATTGCTCTGACAAAGCCCGACCGTCCACTTCAATTCAAACCCCTCCATCTGCCCCTTTATGTGGCTCTACGCCTACATTTAATGTCTACTTCCCCATCCTCCAACCCCCTTTCATTGATCTCCATCCATTTGTTTTTGCATAATCCTGGTCACTAACAAACTAAAAAACAAACACACATGTTCACAAACATACTCCTCCTTAGCAGAGGAAAAATACACTTCTAATATAAGTCCACGTGTAGAGGCTATTTTTCACCTCTGTCCAAGCAGTTTCTGAGAAGATTGTGGAAAATATTGAAGTAAGCCAGGACGGGGTCTCTGCTGACATTCCCAGATTTACCACCTCATGTAAGATTGCAGCTCAGTCGGGATGAACATGCCCCCGAGCTAAACACCATATGACTAATTCAGTTCGGCTCTGACCTTTCCCCACATTTACAGTCTGCATCTTTGCTTTCAGGAAGGTGTGTGTGTGGTCTGTTGGGTTTGGTCATTGTTGGCCTACCTGATCATCTGAAGAGCAGTATTTGTTGACAATCTTAATCTATGAGCAAAAATCAAAACAAAACAATAAGAAGCATACACAGTTATAAGAAGATTGTGAAAATACAATAACAAAAGGGTTTCCCGGGCACTAAAAAAGTCTGGGAGTCGTTGAGACACAATATTTATGCTGGTAAACCCAGGGGTGCTTTCAGAAACATATTTATAAATATATGGAAATGTTTTCCATCGATGGTCACCCCGTCCATTTTACTGTTTCTCTTTCTCTCGTTTTGATTTAGACTGTGGTGACTTGATATTTTAGAGCTGCGACAGAAAAAAAGAAACACTGGTTTAACATTTACTACTGTGTCACTGTCACAAAGAGTACAAGGCTGTGCCCTTGAGCAAAGCTAAACTCTGGGACGCTCCAACCAGGAGGAATTTTGTAAGAAGTGCTGCCCTATCAAGCAGACCAATGTTTGTCACTGCGACGGTAAATTACCAATGTAATTCAACAACTGATGTCAATGTTGCTGTGGCTACTGCAGCATCTTCCATGACCCACATAGCCTCTTGTAACTGACGTACGCTTGTGGGATGGGGCATCACTTTTCAGACAAACCCACTAAGTGGTACCAATTACAAGAGAGTGGGCCAGCTGACCAATCAGAGCAGACTGGGCTTTTGTGTAGAAGCAGGCTTCAAGGGAGAGAGGCTAAAATAGACTATTTCAGAGAGAGCATGAAAAGTGAGCTTATGCAATGGACAATGTGAGAAAGATAAATTTGCTTTTTGAACCTAGTATAAGCTGAATATATAAATATTATCTGAGAAATTAGCACAAAATGGACACACAAAAAACTATGAAATGGCAATTGTGTGTGCCTGTCTTTGGAAACATACTAGAAACCAGAAACAAATCTCATGCAAATGCAAAACATTTTCACGCTGAGCAATAGTCAAACTGCCCAAAACGTCTCATTTTTAGGCTCTCTGAAAGAACATCAAATGGGATGAAGTAGCCCTCTGCCATGACAGACGACAGTCATTCACATTAAAAACACACAACGGACCCTAAGGGTGTCGCACAGTCTATTTAAAGGTTGTAAGTCATTAAACAACAGTTATACTCTCCCCCAAAGAGGACAAACAATTACATCCTGACTGGCCATTTAGCAATCACGCTCCACGTCCATAATTATGTGATGCAGGCATGAATTAATCACACCTAAAAAATGAGGCAGCTGTGCGATCGACGCGCGCTGGCATACAGTTTGTCTGCATCCTCACCAAAAATTGCGTCACATCGTCAGTGTAATGATCAAAGTGAAATGGTAGGAAATGAGAGAGAGAAGTGCAAGTGTCGAATGAGTACTTTGCAGGCATTAATTAAATATGAGAAACAGCCTCGTTTTTGTCAGGAGGAGAGGTGCCACTGTGACTCAAAGAGGGCTTGTCAGAAAGGGCCTATTAAAACCGCACTACACTGTAGGCTTTGTGGAAGTGAAACATCAAAAGCAGCCACGGACAAAATAGAATCATTTCAACATTTTCTTACTATTAACAATAGGTGGATGATAGGAGAAAAATCACTGGCTAAAATTTTCTGCCCACAAGAATCTTATCAGATAAAATTAAGAACCAGATTCTCACTGGAGAGACAAAAAACGAGTGCATTAAATATGTTACACCGGCAAATTGTCAAGTCAACCGAGAGATCATTTCAGTTCTCACATATGGAAAATGATCACAGAAGTGAAATGAAAAATCACATATTTTCTTTCTGCCCTTTTTTTCCAGTGGAGAGTCACGGGAAGATCCGGCTGAGCCTCTAAATGTGTAGAAAATGCACTCACATTCTCCCGGGTCAAGTCATTGATATTTGTCGATATTGCTTGGAGCCAGTCTGTGCTTTCCGCTGCGGTGCAGAATTGAAGAATATTGGTGCTGGCTCCATCCAAGGCGAAGACTTCAAAACAGTTGGACCTGGAGGAGCGTAGAGGTCAAAATTAGACAGGACTGCTGCAGAAGATTGAAAGCATAAGGTGTGCTGCACACAGTGGAGTTGAATCTTCATTGCTTCAGCTCCTTTTCATGAGTTTGATGGGCTTGTGACACCTAATTATGAAAACAATTTCACTTGTTTCACTAATTTCACAAGACTATGGCTAATCTTAGTTTTTTTTTAAAAAATTAGGTTAATCCTTACAAGATAATTAAACAGAGATCTGCTAATGACTACAATTAAATGGAAACATAAGCAGAAGCCTGGTGTTTTTAAAGGTATGTAACATACAGTGGTTGATTACCGAGTCTCATTCCGAGGTCGAGAAACACCGACACTTCAGGTTTTGCTGTTTTCCTGCCAAAGCTACCAACCCGAAGCATCCCAGCAAAACCCAATAACCCAAAAATAAAGCTCTAACAAACTGTGTCTTTAATCGTGTCAAAGTGCACATGAATGGATTTTGAGGTGTAGCTTGACTCAAAAGGTTAAACAGGTGATCATATACCTGAAAAACAGAGATTTTGGAATCATTACAGCCTCCACTTATAAGGCGTGTCAGGGCACAAATTGTACTGGAGGCTGGATCCTCATTTTTATCACACTAGTAGTAAAACTGAGATCTGGAGCTGGTTAGATTTTCAGCATTTTCTGACATCAGGATTGACCACCAGGTGGCATTATATGTTAAAACTGAAATTGATCAGGAGGTCATGTCTCCTGCCAGGCTTTCCTCTTTGTGGCGGCTGCCATTTTTGTCAAACACTGACGGTTTCAGCTGCGTACCAAATCCTTCATGCATAGCACACAAACTATTTGAGGCTGGATGTTCTTTTTTTTCTTGCTGAACAATTTGCTGACATTTGGATCAGCGAAGTGATGTTTCTTTTTCTTTTTTAGGTGTTCTAGAGGTGCTCAATTACAGGTGGAATATATCGTGCATTTTATAGTGCATGATATAGTGTCACTTTCACTTTAAAAAAAAAGTCCTGATTGATCATCTCCCTTGACTTTGCTCAGGAAATGTGTAACTATCCCTTTATATGTAGTGTAGGTGTGTATAATTTAAACTAACTAAATCCTGACAAATTTACTTGAAAAAAAAAACCACACACATACACAAAGCAGAACAGAAGAAATTTTCTTCATGATAACCTCAAAAAAAACAGCTACGAGCTGCAGAAATAATACACCTTGCAGTTTAGGCTGAGAATTACTATCACAAACTATTTGCTACTAATTTTTCTGGCATAAATGGGGTCCATTTGGATTCTGCCATCTCTTTGGAGCGCCCTGAGGTTAAGTTAAATTTCCCAGTAGATGGAGTGTTGATGAGGTCAACTAAAAGAGATCACACTCATCAACAAAATGTGATTCTTCATGACGTCTAATTTCAGTGCGTTTTCACACAGTCTGCAGGGACAGTTGTCACACAACATGAAAGCGGGTTTAGGTGACGGACAAGCCATCCCATTTATCTTGCAAATTTTGAACTTACATGCGGGAGGATGTTGTGGAGGTACGTGAGGCGAAGGGCTGATAAACAGAAAAACAGACTGCATGGTATGGAGGTGGAAAAGTTCCAACACAGTTCTTAACAGTTCTTACACACATACACAGCGGTTCCTCAAGGTTAGATGTTAAAAAGTCAGCATTCCTTAACAAATCCTCCAGTGACTTTCATACTGTGTCAGAGATAGGCTTGTTAAAATCTTATGTTCTGCTGCCTGTGTACTGCCCCGATGACTCTACACGGGTGATTTTCCCTGGACATAAAAGCCGTCCTTTAACTCGTTTTGAAACGCTTTGTATTGCAAACAAATGCAGAGATCGCCACTTCTCTCTGAGTGAGAACGGTAGAGATGAAATGATATTTGACACAGAATCTATAACCTCCTGAGTGCACACAGTAAAAGAGGAAACGCATGATGGGATGAAAGCGTAACGAATGAAGATCTCCAAAGTCAGACATTATTCAAGGCAAAAAACAGCCGGACAGTCAAAAGACGTCCTACCACCTTCCCCCCACTGAGCGCGACTGCATATCTGAGATAGCATTCACAGGAGTGTCCAACAAATCCTGAACCTTTAGAAAATACTAAAGAGTAAATCTAGACCCTAGTTCCTGCAATTGAAATTGAGTCCTCAAAGTTTTGGCAGTTGAGATGCAGTATTTGGTTTAGTTTATGAAAAAAAAAACATAGGGTGAGGTTTAGGTACCGTTTCTACCAAATGGTACCTTCTATGTCAAGACAATAACAGAATGAACTGATTGCACCAGTCTGTTCCAAATAACTGCAAGGCTCCTCTCTAACGTTCTAATTTCAAAGACCTTTACAGACGCTTTCTAACAAATACTGTAAATGAGCCTGATCGAGTTCCTGCCCGCTTCCATGAGCTGCTGTGCTGTTAACCTCGATGAACAGGATGAGCCGGCTGTTCCTCCCTTATCTGTGACAGCTGCCTTGGGCTTAAAATTGGATAAAACCCAATGAAATGTCCAAAACAATGCTTACATAGACATGTTTAATTACCTCAGAGTTTATAGATTTGCATTATGTATTTATTGCCATGTACCTGCAAATCTTGAATTATGCAAACCGAAACACCCTAAACAGAAAAAAGGTTTTCGCATGGCAAGAGTGCAAAGAAGTGATAAGGAGAACTGGGTCAGGGAAATATTCCAATTTGAATTAAAACTAATAACAAAAGCATAATAGTTTCCATTAAGGCCCATGTTTGCATAAAAACATTCTTTCAAGTACTCAGACCTTATGTGCAAGCAAACAAGGTGCCAAACATTCAGAAAAGGGCTTGATTCAGTCTAGAAAAGTTTCCCAAGGATAAAAATCTGATAAAACTTACTAATTATGTTAAAATGTTAACAATCTTTCCTTTCCTTGTGACATGACATGTGACATGAAATGACCATTATGTAATTACGTAAAGAAAATAGCTGATGTGATGTGAGAATGTGTCCTAGCCTTGTGTGTTATTATGCTTGAACAGGATTTCTACCACGGACCTGTCATGGTCTGACAGCTTGCAAATGAAATTTGCTGATTGACAAAAATAAACAGTGCGCACTAAAATCAAGGCACACATGAGAGGCATAACAATCAGATGCATTTAGTTCGACCAGGGTTCTTGCAGTCTCACCTCCTGAGCCACAGCTGAGGTGACCTTTTAAGCCGTTTATGCCCGTGCAGAGGTATTGGCATTAACATCCTACTGCCTCAATGAAAAATGCTTGCTAAGCCAACAACTGTGCTTAGTGATGTGTGCGCCTCACAAGTGAATTATATCATGCTGGGTTACTCTTACCTTAATTTATCTGTGCCAGCTTTGTATCTAGACACTCTGGCCATCAATAAGGGCAGAGAGACGGCATCCAGCCAGCGCTTCTCGTACTTTGGTTCATTAGCCGAGGGCGAAGGGGGTGATGGAGCCTGCATGGAATACATGAACAATGCAATGAGCTTCCTGCTCCCCGACTCCTTTTAATCATCGAGAATGTGATCTGAATGCACCATTTACATGAACAAAGAATTCCTTTCTTAGCCCGGGGTGACCAGTTGTACAGTATGTAAATATGAAAATTAAGCACTGTGACAGAAAATTCATAAAAGGATAGCAGTTGCTCTTTTAAATCATCACTGCCTTGTTTGAGTTCAGAACCGCACCGGTAAACTCTCCAAAGCTCCCGCAGTGATTCACCGCAGGCTCATCTCACTTTGAGCTCACATGCTTTCCATTTCAGATGCGGCAGCAGCACCACCAAATATTTCTCCAAGTGGCCAATTATCACATGTTCTGCTTTTAAAAGATATGTTATAGTGCAAGTCAGTTTTCTTTGATCATTTATTTGAAAATGCCATTATTTGTTCTAGAGCAGACAGATCAGTGACACCTATAGTGTAGACTAAATTTTATTTATCTAATTTTTCGGATATGAGTCCATACTGTATTAAATTTAACAATTTTTGTTACATATTCTTTTTCCCCAACTTCAGTAAATGGCTTCAGGGAAGAAACTGATCTTTGGCTGAAGTAAATGGATGAATCATACATTTTATTCATTTTTGGCTAAAATGGCTCCTTGATTAATTCATTGGCTGGTTGACAGAAACAAAATGTCCAGTTTATTACATTTTTATTGTTTATGTAATTAATTACAACAGCAGTTCATTTTCAACAAGGAGCCTTCATGAAACTGAGCACAAAAACACCTGTGGTTATCTTTAGAAAGCAGGTCAGGATTTCCAGAAAGCAAACATTGTTGGGTTATTGTTTTCACCGGGGTCCCATATGTGTGCTTGCTCAATATAACTGAAAAACTACTGCACGGATCATTACCATACTTAACAGGAGTACCGGTCAAGATCTTGAACTAATTAAGTTTTGGGACGTCTAGCACCAAAAATTGACTGAATGAAAGACAAAAACAAGCATCGCTGCCCACTGGATGCCCCATTTATTTAATTAAAAATAAATGTATGTTAGGACTATCTAGTATCATTATATTTGAGATACTGCAGATATCTCTACAGCTCATATATCGCCAACTCTGAAACTCACACCAAAACAATTATTGATAAAAAGCACTACAGATAAAATTATCCATTTAAACAAAAATAAAAAACATAATTTGCTGTCCCCATTTGCTCTGAAATACACAGTATGCTTTGAGGGAAGTAACTGTACTTTAAGGTGTACAGGCACATCCAAAAGAAAAAAAAAATAGCAGGCCACTTTCACCCACTTAACAGAAGTGGGTCCAGGAAAAATGGACCTAAAGTGGATAAAAATGGATGGACAGAAAATGCCTCTTGACAATCATTAATGACAGAATGAACCTAGCTTGGATACAATTCCAACTGCTATCAAGTCATGTTAGGTAAAAATACACTTGCTGTTCAAACTGATGGATGATATTCATCTTGGCAGCAGGCTGTCTGTGCCAGTTTTGGTTTTTTTTCAGATTTTTGAAACAGCAAGTCTGCATTATGAGGGTCTGACTTTGTCAAATACACTAGTAGATCACGCTTTTTATGCCCAGTAATGACCATTAGAAAAACGTAAAATTGCTGCATAAAGATGCCGGGTTTATGGCGATATTAAAAGTGTTAATGTCTCATGGAAACAGCCTTGTTTTGAAAGCTGTGTTATTAGATGGTGGCAATACAATGGTGTCAAGTAGGACTTGAAATTACTTGGACATGTATCTTACAGCAAATCATCAGTATAATGGCCAACGTTTCTATCACAATATTAGCAGTCAAATGCTGATCTAATAGGCCACTCTGTGATTGTAAACAGAACCAATGTAAGAATGTAAGACCAAAAAATGGAAAAGAGGGATGTGCAGCAGCTTTAATTGAAGATGTGGAGCGAGACACCAAAGAAAGAATACATTAAATATTAAAATCTCTAAATAAGATTTATCAGAGTGGACTTAACAATGACTACAATATAACTTAGTATTAAAAAATATCTTAAACCCCTAAGTAAAAGAACAAGAAGTTGTCTGCATCCTTTTATTTGGTGCTTAACAAATTCAATGATAAAATAACAATCTTTACTTGAGTAAAAGTAGTCTTAACTCATCTACTGAATCAAAATTCCTAGCCATTAGAAGGGCCAAATACCCCAGTTTAAGACAATCCTATTCTAAAGCATTTGGTGGACATATGGTATAAAACTTACAGAAGCCTTGGGTCAAAATGGGACTCACCAAAAACACCACTGAGACAAAAAGATTAAATTTGTGAACATTTAGGTGTGGCCAGAAAATGTATTGCAGTTACATGGAAATCTGACACTCCTCTCCTTATTGCTAGATGGTCCTTGGAAATGAAAAGTTGTATCCCTCTTGAAAAGATTATGTATAGTCTTAGAAAGCGAAATAATACCCTTCTAAAAACCTTATGTAAAGTATTTTACTGAGGTGTTCTGTTTCTTAGTTAAATATGAAAATAAAATACAGTATATAAAAAAAAAAAACAGTTTATTGAAATCGCTACTGTAAGAATGTGTGTTTAGATTAAATGAGGGGCGTATTATGGGTATTATGGGGACATGTCACAGAGTGGGACAGTGTGCAGCACTCTGCTTCACACTTTAGCCTCTGCAGGCAGAGTCAGTGAAAGCCCACAGACACCAAAAGGCCTGCCTGTGTAAGATGTTCTAAACCCATGAAGACCGAGGCAGTCAACGTGTCTGACTGCAGACATGCCAACTCTGAATTCAAAGAGCAACAGGTTGGCTTATGTGATAGATAACATAATTACACACCCTCAAATTTGATTCATACATCTCTGATTTAGTTTGAAGAAATGATGACAGTAATGCAAACTTAGATTTTTTGTTGTGGCAAACGTCTGTGTTAGCGGCCATGCTGCTAAAAATTAGGTATTTTCTAAAAACCTGGGATGGGAGCAGGTTGTCATTAAAACTGAGAATGTAGGGTTGTTAACTGCTGTTGTGTCATTTCCCTAAACACCATTGAGAATAAACAATTTATATATATATTATGTGATTCAGATGTATCAATATAACATCAGTGTGATGGCATAACATTATGTAACAAAGCAAGGGTGAAAACACACCACTCGACTAATCTATAACACACATTACTACAGTACTTCACATGTTATATTTCTTTTATTATTGAATTTATATCTTTTAAAAACCTGCATCTAGAAGATAAAACATATTATGTAGTATGGTCAAGAGTGGAGATGTTGGAAGGAGTACTCACAAGCCCAGTAAATCCAAATAATTTTTGAAATATCACTGAAATTAAATTGAAATTAAATGTATCAGATCATCCAGGAGGGGTTTTACATGTGTAAACTAAAATTTCTTTGGCAGGACATTGGCAGCTTCAGCTGTGACACGAAAAAGACTTATCATCGGTATCGTCGGCAGAGCCATGACACATAATGTGAACCAGTGTCAGTAGAATAAAACTGGTTCAATTACTAATCCCTGCGGAACACCGTATTAAATCTTGTAGAGGATCATGTAAAAATGTTGAATACAAAACTTTGTGTTCATTAACTTAGATATAAGCATGACCAGGTCAAAATACCAATGCCATTCTTAAGATGTTCTAGGAGGGTGTCATGTGAGCCCATATGTTAACCTATAATTATTTTCTTTTGCTGTTTAAATTAAATCCAATCATAACTGTTGCATAAAAGCAATAAACAATAGACTGTGGCATGTTTCAGCATTTCAAGGTAAATCAAGTCCTGTCTGACACAGTGCAGACAGTGCATGAAAAAGCATTCACTCTCAAGTTCCTGAAGCACAATGTGTTAAAAGCCTTGATAGCTGGAAGAGCACATTTAAATGCAAATCACAATCCCCTTAATGAAAAACAGATGCATTGCGTATTATCTAATGAGTTACAATTTTAGGGATTAAATGCCAGAAACGTTGCAGCATCAAACAGTGAATCACTCTGCAGGTATCTGCTAGCACCAAAATCCCCCAAACTCCTCCAAACAATGCCAATCGTACAGTATAGGTGACACAAAAGAACCACATCACCTGCTTTACTGGGTTCAGAATGGCTAAAAAATTACTTTTGGGTTGACTGAAGAGTGAACAGCAGGGGAAGCGTGACGAAAAACTGCTTACTTTTGCAAAATGAGTCACACATCATCGCTACAGAATGCTGCATGCGGACCCAAAGTCAGCTCCTCACTGGTAATTACTACGTTTCTAGAGAAATAATCATGCTTTGCTCCATTTCTGTCAAGCCACAACAAAATGTTTTAGCTAACTCTTAAGTGGAGCTCTGCAGGGAGGTGGAGATGTGGCGAGAAAGAAAACTATCAGGCTGTCAGGGTGGGTTACACTGACAAAGCACCTGCCTCCAGTGAAGAGCTGGAAAACTAAAGCTACGGTGCTGTTCTTCACATCAGTCACTCCTTCCCCAATACAGGTACTTCAGAAGTGACATGAGTGACATTATTTGAAAGCTTGTAAATGAATTAGTAAATACAAAGGAAACGTTCACTTTTAATGTGCATGGATTCATACTGCAGAAAAGGCTTCATGAATTCTAAAGGCTTTCAGTGGACGCATGTGCTCAAGTTGAGAAATTCAACAAGCAAAAACAAGGACGGTACCTTTGTGTCAGCACATTGTTACTAATATCAAGATGTTGATTTGATACTGTTTCATTATTTCCTAATTGGAACAGGATTACAGTCACATGAATAAATTAAGTTAGCAGAGATTCCAAAACAGATTGTTAAATCCATTAGCAGAGCCTGGCCAAAGACATTTTCAATTAAATTCATGATGAATAATTTAGCCAAGTAGCCATTTGTCTTAGCTGACATAATCAACTGTTTTTTTTCCTCGTATAAGGATTACCAACTCTGTCAAACACCCACGATCACCTTAAGATGCTTGTGTTGAGATACATATAGTCTTTCTGTTTAGATGTGGAGAAAGCTTTGAAAGCAGTGATTGTTTGACAAGAAAAGTTTCATTACTACTTGGTACTGGGTTATTTTGGTCCAGACACTGAATCTAACGATCCCTTTTGATTTGGTTTTAACGTCAGGCATCAGGGTAAACTAAAATATTTCAGATGATTTAAAACCATGTGGCTTATATTCCAAACTAAAAGTTATGACAGAGGAAACATGCCGTAAATATAGCCGTTATAGTGTATTACAAATAAAAGCTCTGAGCTAAATTGCAATTCAATCATTTATTATTTGTAATACCCAATGACACAAGTAAAAATTAATAAACTGGGTCACATTGTAACATTAACCCATTACTACATGAGGTAAAATTGTGGTGATGTTCATTCCTGCAAAAGCTGCACTAATGTACTCTATGATGAAGTCTGGCATTTTATTTTTTGTTGTAACTGTCCCTCAACATTTTCCCACATTTTCCATGACTTTCACCCTCAGTGAATTCAGCTGGCAACCAGCAGTTTAATGTACAGATATAGAGAGCGATATGAACCTCAGTTAAGCAACATCTTTCTGTCAGGAAACAGGGAGCTTCTGCATCTCTCCTCACTTTCTGTGACTGCAGAGGATTAATGAAAACTGGCAAGTTTACAAAAAAAAAAAAAATTCTCATTTACCACTAATAGTTTGGAGAAAAATAGTCACACTCCCACAGAAAACATCCCTGAAGGGCCTGAAGCCTCATCAGTGGCCTGAATTTGATATATTTGCATAATGCATGCCTTACGGCTAATCAGACATCCTTGTCCTTGGCAGAGCTGAAGTTTGGCACACCACAGCCCCGAACGTTAGTGTGTCCACGGCCAGCCGACCAGTCAGAGTAGACTGGGCTTCTTGAGGCAGGGGGGCTTAAAGAGACAGGGGTGCTGCTGTAATGGATAGTATGGGAAGATAAACGTGTTTTGGAACATTAAATCCATTAAATGTAAATGATAAATTACAGATTATAAGTGCATCTTTTTTTTAATGAAAAACTTGAATGACATTATCTCATGTCACTTCTTATAGAGCCGATATACCAGATGTTTAGTAAGCTGCTAAATGCTCTCTGTTCACCTCTAACTCATGGCTCAGGTGGTACTTAGCACGGCTCGGCTAAAAATGAGTAAAGTCAGTAGGTTTGTCCCTGGAGGTGACTCCTTACACTTTACACACACAAGTGAAGTGTAACACAACGGTGTATTGTATGACATACATCATACATGACAGGCAGCAGAAGGAGTCTCACCACTATCAAGATCCTACCAATGTCTTAACTATAGCAAAACACGCTATAGTTATCTCGTAATTCATCTTCAAAAGGCAGCATTTTCATTTAATAAATGAATTATCACCTTTGCAAGAGCAACAACAATTCCCTGAAATTAACATAAAGTTAATCACCAGCTTCTCATTTACTTATTCACATACAGTTATGGCAATTAAGTGGTTCCAGTGTCAGAAACTAATTACATTAGATCTCCAACAAGAAGATTATGCTTTCACACATCTGTTCATTCATTGGCTGGCTGGTTAACGTTTTACAGAAAAACTACCTGATGGATGTTAAAAAAAACCTGGTGGAGCTTTAGATGGAGGTTTGCACCTGTACTTCAAGTTTTTAGAAATTATTGCAACACGTTCATTGCTTTATACATGCATTTAATGGCATTAACAGACTTTGTGTGTCTCAGTTTAGTTACAAATGTGAGAGACAGAGATGTCAAGTGGCGTCCAATAAAAGGCAATATATGGAATTAGAGTACATAAGAATCTTAAGTAATGCTATTTTAACTCGCATCATCATCTCAAATCATTGTGATTCACAATGTTAAGCACTTTTGATAGCATGTCAAGGATGCTCACCTGACTATCAAGGCAGAAGACAACAATTGATGTAAGGTGAAAAGGTTAAGATGTCTGACGAGTCACATGGATGTTTGTGAAAGCGGTTTGTTATTTATACCTCATCTCCTGAACCGCCACATTCTGTCATCTTCTGTTTTCAGCTCTCTTTTTTACAGCTGTCGATTTGGCTCTGTTACCTCCTACGCTCCTGGCTCACAGACAAAACAATACCTCCCCATTTCTTTCATCCTATCTTTTATACAGAACAGAGAGGAACAAAAACGGGGCAACATTCCCACTTTGAACAGGCTGAAAAAGGTGTCATTTATTTGCTCTATTGTATCAATAAGAATATTAATTAGTACAGTAAACTCTTGTTTGCAAAACTCACTGATGAGAAAAACATTTTCTAAACAAGACGGAAATTTATAACAGCAGAAGAAGATCCTCTGAGTTTATCTGTGCAGTTGTAGATGCGCAGGTCATTTACTATTCCAGCCCTCACAACCTCAGGCTTAATGACGCTCTCCATTACAGACTCTTTCACATGATGCCGAGTCGCTTAATGGCATGCAATTTAACTTTGGTTTTTTTTTTTTAGAAAAACTAAAGGTTTTTTTTGTGTCCTACTTTCCCGCAAATCTCCATCTGGAGGCTTTCTATCCATTATATTCTGAACCTTAAAGTGCATTTGCGATATACTACACTGAGGAGAAATAACACAACAAGCAATTACTCCGACCAGACCACAAAAATAACAACTCACATAATAGGCTGTATTTGCAAGACAAGAAACAGGCACATAACACAGGCAAAAACTGCTTTTTTATGTTTTATTTTTTACCTGCCTAATTTTGATAATTCTGATTTCTTTGTCAGCCAAATATTCTCAAACATGAGATATTAAATGTTAAGATTCAAGCTAGAGCCAGCTGACCTATTATGGCACACTGAGTCATATCTTATTTGTTTTTCTGCATAGGCAGACATGTGTCAAGGTCTATTACTTTCCTCAGATACACCGAACACACCTACTGGGAAGTGAAGGAACAGCAGCCAGGGCAAACATCCAGTCACTTGGCTGTTTTGCCGTCTCCAGCTCCTGATGGGATTTAAATGGAAAGACCTAAAATCTAGATTATCTATGAAAGATTAAAGTGGCCACCTGCTGCCCCTCACCTTCTCTCCTAATAATTCATGCAAAATGATGAGCAAGAGACCTAGTCTTTACAACTAACTAACATGACCCTGTCCCAAATTCATTGAAATGTGTTGCTGGCATCAAATTAAGGTATCCTTGTGTCCAAGATGAGTAGGCATTTGGCTCATGGGGGTTGGTAGTGACACCAGAGGTGCCAAACATCAGCTACTGGTGGACAGGGCAGTCTTTAGAGACTTTAAGACCAGGAAGACCAACCTGTGCACTAACTGGATTGACTACAAGAAGGCCTACGACTCAATGCCCCATACATGGATACTGGAGTGCTTGGAGCTATATAAGATCAACAGGACCCTAAAAGCCTTCATCAAGAACTCGATGGGGCTGTGAAGACTACTCTGGAAGCCAATTCAAGGCCAATTGCCCAAGTCAGCATCAAGTGCAGCATATACCAAGGAGATGCCCTATCCCCCCTGCTGTTCTGCATTGGCCTGAACCTCCTCAGCCAGATCATCACAAAGAGTGACCTCAGAAACCGGTTGAGAAATGGAACAACGATCAGTCACTTCTTCTACATGAATGACATCAAGCTGTACGCGAAGAGTGAGGGAGGCATCAACTCACTGATCCACATCGCCAGGATCTACAGCACTAACATTGACATGTCATTCGGGCCAGACAAGTGTAGCCGAATGATAACAAAGAGAGGCAAGTTGATCACAACTGAAGGGATTGAAATACCAGAGGGCAACTTAGTCGATGTTCAGGACAGATCCAAGCCATCAACACCTATGTCCTTCCTGTCATCAGATACCCTGCTGGTATAATAACCTGGCCTAAGGAGGAGTTACAAGCGACAGATATCAAGACAAGGAAGCTCCTCACCATGCATGGAGGGTTTCATCCCAAGTCCAACACCCTGAGGATGTACACAAAATGGAAAAAGGTAGGCCGAGGACTAGTGAGCGTCAGAGCAACTATCCAAGATGAAACAACAAAGATCCAGGAATACATCAGGAAGATGGCCCCCAATGATGACCTGCTAAGTGAACGCCTCAGGCAGCAGTGAGGAGAAGGAAGAAGAAGAGAGACCATCATGGAGGGACAAGCTCCTGCATGGGATGTACCACCGACAGGTAGAGGAAGTGGCTGATATCGAGAAAACATACCAGTGGCTGGAGAAGGCTGGTCTCAGGGAGAGCACAGAGGCACTGATCATGGCAGCACAAGAACAGGCCTTGAACACAAGATTGATAGAGGCCGGGTCTACCACACCAGACAGGAACCAAGGTGCAGACTGATGCCCCTGAGACAGTGTAGCACATAACAGCAGGGTGCAAGATGCAGGCAGGTAAGGCATACTTGGAGCGTCACAACCAAGTGACCGGCATAGTATACAGAAACATCTGTGACGAGTGTGGGCTGGAGGTTCCAGGATCAAAGTGGACAACAACTCCTAAGGTGACTGAAAACGACCGAACTAAGATCCTGTGGGACTTCCAGATCCAGACCGATAAGATGGTGGTGGCTAATAAACTGGATATTGTGGTGGTCGACAAGCAGAATAAGAAGGCGGTAGTGGTAGAGGTCGCCATCCCAAGAGATAGCAACATCAGGAAGAAGGAACACGAGAAGCTTCAGAAATACCAAGGGCTGAAAGAGGAGCTGGAAAGGATGTTGGGTTTAAAGGCATCAGTGGTACCAGTGGTGATAGGAGCTGTAACCCCCAAGCTGGGACAGTGGCTCAAACAAATCCCACCTGAGATCTCTGTCCAGAAGAGCGCAATCCT
>KV751346.1:10372721-10387699 GCA_001698575.1 Mola mola
ATGTCAAAACATTTTTTGGAAAATGTCAAAATGTAAAAAAAAGTTAGGCCAATCCTTTAGATGAAATATAGGTCATTAACTGCAATTTAAAAAAAAAAAAAAGCTGCAAAAGCTGCATTTGACCTGTTGATAGAGCATGACTTTCCACAGAGAGCTCCATAAAATACATCTGGGGAATCAGCTGCTGTGACAAAGAAACTACTCCTACCTCTCATCCCATCAGTGTTGAATACAATCTCAACCCTCACCACCCTGAAATCCTGCAAGCTCAGGGAGCCAATATTAGAGCCTCATGGGATAACATGGACCAAAGTGGTGGTTTGACGGTTCTTAGTTTTGACTCCATGAGACCATAGCCATGGACTGGAATGTTTCTTTTAATGCTATCATGTGCATGTATCACACATCAATGCCGTGGAACTGCCCTTTTCACAAGGTTAACCCTTTAATTGAGATTATGTAAAAATGAAAAATTTTGCTCGGCCGTAATATCAAACCGTATCAATAAATCAGATAAATCAATACAAAGAAGCATGTGACGATTAAAAACATAAAACCTTTTAGACGAGATTCTGTTGGTATCTAATTACAATTTGTCCGTGAAGGTTCTCAGTCATCCAGGTCATCTTAATCCAAACATCCTAGTATTCTTATATCACTCTCTGTGTCATGGTTTATGTTTTTGCTTGCTGTTTTGTTTTGCCTGTCCTGTTGCTCTCTGTGCTGCTGCTTCCCCTGCCCCTCCTCCCTGTGTTTTTTCCCAGTGGATGTTTCTGCTCTCCTCCTCCCGTGGCTGACGAGGCACACCTGCCCTGCATTTACCGGCAATCAACCCACGATATATACCCTCCTTGGACTTCTCTTCACTGCCAGAGTATCCTGCCTGTTCGGTGATCTCTTGCGTTTATTCCGGCTATTTCCTAGTCTCTCGTGACCGGTTTTTGTTCATGTTTTTGATCGTGTCTTTTCTCTGTTTTCGTTCAGGTTATGCGGTGTGCCTCAGTCAGCCTCGCCTCTGCCTCGCCCTTGGTTCTTCTTGAGATTTTTGATTCAGGCTTGTTTGTTCTGCCTCGCTTTTTGTTCTCTCCTTCTGTTGTTACTTTGTTAGTTTTTTAGAACGTCGAGCTCAGTCTCCGTTCCCTCTTTTGGTTGTACTTTGCGTATGGTTACTGGTATCTTCACGGACTATTTCTGTTGGACTTTGTTTTCTGTAAATAAAGGCTTGGTTTAACCTGATCTGTTTCTGCATTGGGGTACCATTTTTGTGACTCGTGACAGAATACTCTGGCCATATGGACCCCGCAGAATCAGAGAAGGTCCGTCAGGCGCTCGCATGGCGGAGCGCAAACGAGCGCTGCGTGACATGTCCGGATGTGTCTGTGACCTCAGAAGCAGTGTGGTCCAGCTGGGTAACCGCATGGACCAACTATCAGCCCAGCTCTCCAGCCTCAAGTTGACTGATGCCAGCTCCTCTTCAGCTGCCCCTGCTCCAGCTCTGCCTGCCGCATCAGCCAGCCCTCACCACCTGCCACGGGAGCCCTTCATCCCCACCCCCGCTAGGTATTCAGGTGATGTAGGGACCTGGTGACAATTCTTACACCAATGTGTTCTAGTGTTGGAAAAGCAACCCCTCACATACTCCTCCGACAGCTCCAAGATAGTTTTTATTATGAGTTTACTGGAAGGAAGAAATTCAGCCTGGGCAGTGGCGTGGCATTCTTTCCCCCTGTTCATTTCTGAGATGAAAAGCGTTTTTGACCACCTGCTACGCAATAATGAAGCCGTTAAGCGTCTTCTTTCCCTTCGGCACGGGTTGGCTAGTGTACCGGGTTTTGCTATGGGCTTTCGGATTTTGGTTGTAGAGAGCAGGTGAGACAGCTGTGCCCTACAGGGCATCTTTTTACAAGCCCTTTGTGAGGAGCTTAAAGATGAGCTAGCTGCTCGCGATGAGACCTCATCTCTGGAGGAGTTAATTTCCCTAGCCATCCACCTAGACAACAGATTACGTGAGAGACGTAGGAAAGGTCCCCTCCTGCAGGCTGCTGCCTCCTCATCCACCACCCTCCTTTGGGTTCTGCTCCTCTGCCCGCAGCTGCCATCAACGAGGCCCTGCCGGCTCCGTCCCCAGCTTCAGCCCCTGATGAACTTATGCAACTGGGCAGGATGAAGCTTACGCCAGCCGAGTGTCAGCGTCGAGTGGACCTGTGCCTCTGCATCTATTGTGGCCTTGCTGGCCATTTCCTCGCTGCCTGCCCGGTAAAAGCCAAAAGGGCAGGATCACCAGGCCATGGGGGGGCCACTGGTGAGCCGTTCCACTGTCCCGCAGACCCCTACCAACCGCCTCACACTGAAAGGTACTGTCTCTCATGAACAAACATCTCATTTACTCCAAGTCCTGATTGACTCTGACGACAACTTCATCGACTCTGCGTTTGTTGCGCAAGCTGAGATCCCAACTGTGAGACTGGATGAGCCCAAAGATGTACTCGCTCTGGATGGCAGACTCCTCTCGTACCACCCATCGCACCATTCCCCTTTCGCTCCTGCTCTCCGGTAACCACCACGAGTCACTCACCATTCTCGTCATTCCCGCTCCTCATACCCCACTCGTCCTCGGTATACCCTGGCTCACCACTCACAACCCACACATAGACTGGTCCACACTTTCTATAATGAATTGGAGTTTATTTTGCCATTCTCACTGCCTTCGCTCCACCACACCTTTATCTCCACCCACTCCTTCCGTCACCCCATGAGCCCTTAGACCTATCGTCTGTGCCCTCTGAGTATCATCACCTTGTTGTTTTTAGCAAAGGCCGTGCCCTTTCCCTTCCGCCTCACCGTCCCTATGACTGCGCCATTGATTTCGTCCCCGGGTCGACTCTGCCATCCAGCAAGCTGTACAACATCGCCACCCACTATATAGAGTATCCTGCCTGTTCGGTGATCTCTCGCGTTTATTCCTGCCATTTCCTAGTTTCTCATGACCGTTTTTTGATCGTGTCTTTTATGTTTTCATTCAGATTTCAGTCAGCATCCCCTCTACCTCGCCCTTGGTTCTTCTTGAGATTTTTGATTCAGGCTTGTTTGTTCTGCCTCACTTTTTTTTTCTCTCCTTCTGTTGTTACTTAATTTTTTCAGACCGTCGAGCTCAGTCTGCGTTTCCTCTTTTGGTTGTACTTTGCGTATTGTTACCTGTATCTTCACGGACTATTTCTGTTTTCTGTAAATAAAGACTTGGTTTAACCTGATCTGTTTCTGCATTGGGGTCCCATTTTTGTGACTCATGACACTCTGACCTATTTTGATATCAGCGGTGGCAAAACAACAGGGAGAGATTAGCTCATATAGCTTAAATTTAATTTTCCTCCATCTGACATGCTCCCAGTTCCACAGCACTGAGCTATCAGGGTTGGGACCCATATTCTTGACCATCCCAGCTTATACAGCATGTGGGGAGGATGTTATGGATTACTCATAATAACGCCAGAGTCAAAGTGGACAAAGAGGCAGAGGCTCGGGCTGCAGCTGATAGTGGTTAGCCCTGCTGAGGCAGCTGAAATCATAAAACTAAAGGGTTTCTAGCTTTTAAACAAGGATGATTGGTAGTAATTTTTCCAACCTGCTTCTTTCCAAATATAAGTGAAAATTAGGCACCATTGAAAAGAACCAATTCTGCTGAAACACAACAGCTGAATGGGTGTAGGTACACAGGGAAAATACCTTTTTCCTTCACTAATAAAGAACAAAAATGCTATGTTTAAGAAAGAGGGCTGCTGTCTGCTTATGTTAATTAACTAATCTAAAGATGTGTGTACACTGTGCTGACAATGTATAGCAGTGATAATCCAAGGAAACGTTTTCTCATCTTAAGGGTATTATGTGCAGAAAAATTCTTAACAAATTGAATTTAAAAAAAAAAAAGTGTTGCTCTCGAAAATCACTGAAGACACGTAATGTGTGGTGGTGGCCTCTATCAGCAGACGTGAGTTTAAAATCTGCCTTTACATGCTGCTTTAGCATTTGTGTAAGTCGAAGTGTGAAACCAGCTGGCTTCAGGTAGCGCACGATCATGACTTGCCCTTGAGTTAGCGGCTATAATTTTCTTAATGTGTTGCTCTTTCTGGGATGTTTCTCATTGTTCGCTGTTGGCCAGGGGGGTATAGCCCTGAGCCAATACCAGAGTGAGGTCAGGGCTCTGTAAAAGGAAGTGGCCAGGTTACACCACTGCCTCCATTGCTCACCTGTGTTCTACCAGTGTGAGCTTGAACTATACACACTCGGAGCAGAGATGTAAGCAGCAGGCAGAGAGAAGCCTGAACTTGGCTGAATACACACACAAAAATAGCAATGTGGCACTTTGTTGCAGTGTTTGTACAGAGCTGTGAGTGTGATTATTTGTGTCAGAATATAACCTCTGTGGCAAAAAACTCTGCAAGACTTGAAAAAACTCATTAATTTCCTGTTTACAAGTTGTTTGCTGGAAATACAATTCTAACTGTGTATCTACAACAACAAGTAAAAGTTGACCAAAATCAAGAAGTTGATGACAAATTCAACTCCATGCACATAACTCTTAAACAGCAAACAACCCTGAAAGGTTATTGGCATTAATAACTGTAATGGTATTAATTTCAAATTGCACTTAAAAAAGTAAAGTAATAACATTATTAATCTTAAACTAAATTAATTTAGGTTTTATGATTTGATATTGTCTTTATTTCACTGACTGGATTGAAAATTTGGAAATTTTAGCTTGTGATTGTCATTTACTATGTGTGATGCATATCCATGTTCAAAAGAAGAGGAAACATATCTATTCATATTTCAATGGCTGTGCAACCTTGGCTGATGGGAGGTAAACTTGAAGCTGGCTGTTTGAACTGAGAACACACATTCAGACCTCAGAGATAAGTTTTCATGTTGTCTTGTAATGTTTCTTTATGAACAGTATATTGTAAAAACATGTTAAAAAAATATATAACCAGTAAAAATATGGCAGATAAGCTATTCTGATCTCCTCACCCTGATGGAAAGCCAAATAATGTTTATTTGTATGCAAAACACTTCTGGAGCTGTGCAGCAACAACGCTGCAGCGTAAGAAAATGAGGGAGCATGGGGACTTGTTTAAAACGAAACAATAAAATAATGAAATGGTTTTACGGCTTATCTGGTGTAATTCAAGTCTCCCAAAGCCAAACTGAATTCTAAAGATGTTAATTACAACCTTTTTAAAGCCAAAATCTTCATTGCTACTGTTAAATGTCAAATA
Source organism: Mola mola (assembly GCA_001698575.1). Classification (NCBI taxonomy): domain Eukaryota; kingdom Metazoa; phylum Chordata; class Actinopteri; order Tetraodontiformes; family Molidae; genus Mola; species Mola mola. Next base: position 10,377,995 of record KV751346.1, read on the forward strand.
TGGCAAATAAAAAGGTGTTTTATTGCAGCGATATTTCATAATCTTTGTATAAACAGGGCTAAAAATTTACACCTTGGCTTTAGTGGGAGCACAAGCTCGGTGGGAGCACATATGTGCGCCAACCTTCAGAAGGTCTCTCTCTGCCTTCAGGTAGCAGCTAACTGTTGAGGTAAGCAGAGATCGAAAGTTCTGGTTGATCCCATCTAGTGCATGCTCACGTGTTCAAGTTGGTGCACCCACCTCAGACAGGGTGCACTTAGCTGGTACAGTCAAGATTTTGACTTTAAAAGGACTGTAAATAATGTATTTTCAAATCAATTTGGAATCACTGAGCTTGTGTGGAGAGCTTCAGAAATGTCTTGCTGAATAAGAGACTTCACTTGACTTTCCATCGACATGTTGGAAGACAATGACTGAATTTTCATTTGTGGGGTTGCTGTTTCCACCAGTACAGACACTGTATCTACAAAAATAACTAACATTCTTAATGTTCAAAGATCAAGCTGCTGGATTATTGAGCTCTTAAAATGTAACACATGCTGGGAAAAAATGAATGAAAAAAATATTTCATGTTTAAATGGACTTTCGTAAATATTTTAGTAACACAATTTAGAAAATGGTGATTATGGTAATGAATTAGCCCCTACAAGAAGGACTTTCTCTGCATCATTATAAATCTTTAACAACAAGCATTCAACATGTAACTCCTGATCCCTTTGGCTTTGTCTGTCGAAATGAAAGTAGAGCACCACTTACTTGTAAAAAGCTGCTGAAGACAAACCAAAAACATTTCAACTGACATCATATATATGATATAAAAGGATCTTTCTTACTGTGTTGTTTCCGTTTCCATTTAAATGTAAGCTGCTGTCAAAGAGTGGAGAGAATACCCGGCTGTGATCAGAAGGGGGCCCGGGAGAACCTACGAAAGGAAGGAGAATAATTGTTGTTCTTTACAGAAAATGCTTCTGAAGAATCACTATTAAACATTTAATCCTGTGAAAACTGAAAAAATAGGAAACTGTATGTAAATCAGATCCAGAAACTCCGCCCACTTCTCTGGGCCCAAACTCATTTATAATGGACTAAGGGTAAAGCGGAAAAACTGATTAGTCAAATTATATTCTATATTCTTTTTTGTTTTAAATTTATGAAGGTTTCGTGTAGGCTAAAGACAAGAGGCACTGCCTGGTTTGTAATCAGCGCACGATCCAAAAACCACCATCTGTGATGTTGTGACGGTATATTAGTGCACATAGTATGAGTAACCTGCACATCTGTGAAGGCGATATTAATGCTGAACAATATATTTAAAGTAGGTTTTGTAAAAATAATGCTGCCAAGTAGACGTGTATTCAGGGAAGAATTAGTGTATTTTTGCAAGTCAATCGTGAACAACATTTGGACATATTACTACAGGTGGCAGAAGCTCCATATTAAAAGAGTAAGGGTGCTAAACTGGCCTGCCTGCAGTCCTGACTCATCACCCATTGAAAATGTTTGGCATGTTATGAAATATAAAGTACAACAAAGGAGACCCCAAACTGTTGAGCAGCTCAAAATCCACGTCAAGCAAGAATAAGAAAACATTCCACTTTCAAAATTACAGCAATTGTTCTCCTCATATACCAAAAGCATACAGAGTGTTGTTAAAAACAGTTGTCACCACTTTGCTTGAAACAGAAAATCTCAATAGGAACCTACACACATTTTGTTTGTCCTCTTTAAAGATTAAAGTATACTGGGAGGACATCAAGCGAGATATGTGGGAAACATTTGGTGCAGCCCTGCGTAGGCACCTTCTCCCTGTGCTCCTTGATCTCTTAGGTCAGGATGCTACTGCTGCTGGTTGCTCTTGACTGTATGTTATACTTTTATAAGCTGCAAAATCTTACTTTTTTACCACGGATAAATGACAAACCACAGTCTAAAGCAACGTGGCACAAGATGACCCTGGAGTGTTATTTTTCTTGAATATTTGACCTGTTTGCTTCCTTCCTCAGAGGGATAATTTATGAAAATATGGACTTCATACCTCCTTTTTTCATATTCTACTGTGGCTTCAGCACTTGCAAACATTTACCTTGACCAACAATAGAACCCATTTTTTGGTGTTTATTTTATATTTACACCTATGTATTGTGTCTTCTATTATTTGGTTTCTGTGCAGAGCCAATGTTGTGCTGAGCTGGTTATTCCGTGCGTATAAAAAAACAAAATTCAATAATAACAAATACTTTGGGGAAAAAAAGGGGTGGTGCAACAGTGAATGGTAGAAATGACCCTGTCCCAACCTTTTCTGAAGCATTGTTGCTGGCATCAAATTCCAAATATGCATATAATTTTCAACGCAATGAAATTTCTCTGTTTAAACATTTCACATGTTGTCATTGTTCTGTGTTTAGTTAAAATATGATTTCACTAATATGTAAATCATCCAATTCTGTTTCCATTTTACACACCCTCCTAACTTTTTCAAAAACTGTGTCAAAAGGCCATATCTTCCAAATTGCACTTGTTAAAATAAAGTAGTCCCACTTCTTTTCAAGGATTGCTCCATAAAATTGCTAAACTCTTGACAATGTACAATTTACCTTTTGTCTTGAGAGCTACCTCAAGTCCTCATTTTCTTGGAAGCTATCGTCACCACCACCACCAGCCCGTGGCTCCACACAGATGATTTTATGGTATGTGTTTTCATCTCTTCAAGCTGCTGAAGGTAACTACAGGATCGGCGGGCTGGGGCTCAAGGTGTTTCTGGCATTACTACTTGCCTCAGGCCTCTGAGCATGACAGTCTATTGCTCCGAAATAAATGCTCATCTGTTGAGCTGTTTTAAATCATTAAAGCGAGCAAAAAGACATTCTCCTCTAAATGTGGTTTACCTCTTTATTGGCAAGAATGCCTGGTGAAATGGAGCTTATTTCGAGCTTGCATTGCATTAAAACAACAACAAGGACTCTTACCTAGAGGCAGTTTTAGAAATGATGGAACTTCTCGCAGGTACCGAACAGTGATGGTGACCTCATCTCCTGCAGTGCGCAAGAGGTGAACCTAACAGGAGTTAAAGAGGGAGACAGACATTGTGGTTGCGAGTGATAAAGTGAGATGAAACTTACTCTCAATAGTAAGCATAACAGAATGGAAGATGAGCTGAGTGTGTGAAAGAATATGTCATTTTCAAGTTAAAGCCTGACAGAAGTGGCTTTGCTCAAATCATGAAAAGTGGAACTTGAGGGCAGCAAAGTGGCAGCTGACAAAGTAATTACTTTCTGAGTGTCTTATCATCTGATGTCTAAGTGATAGAAAATATTTCCTCCAAGATGCTGAGTCACAGAGACATTCAAGTAAGGTTATATTTAAAGACGTTAATATGAAATCTGTCTCTAATATAAAGGTGCAAATGAGATGCTCAAATGTTACATCTAACATGCAAAGTCACGTCTGCCTACCCTAAACACACATCTGCTATCAAATTCCTTGCTTTCCTTTGGAACATGGTGTGGAAGCCCTGGTTACTTTAGCTGAGTATCTGTGTGACAACAAGCCATATAAAGCTCTTTTCCTTTCATTTAAAAAGAGAAACTGCTCATTACGTAACTTAATGAGCTGGAAGTGAATACAGTGAACAGCTGTTTGGAGCTGCACAAGGAGAAAGAGTTGGGAAGACTGTGTGTCAAGGGTGATGGAAAATAAAGACAATAGTTAACAAGGAGAGAAGCTAAATTGTATAAATACTGCTCCCATATTACATTAGCACCTCCAGTTTTTGAGCAGATTCTAATAACAATCTACTCTTTTCCAACCTTTTCAATTTGTTGCAACGTTAACCAAATTAACAATAGCTTCTTGCCAAGACGATGGTTGTTATGGAGCACCTGGTTGTTGTTAGCCACTGGTATCTGGGGTTGGAGAAAGGATGGAAGAACAAAAGACAGATAGAGCAGGGTAATGGCTTTTTAAATAGCTGGATATATACTCACAACTTCCTCATGAGTACAAGGCTCTACATTTATGCCGTTGACCTAAACAAACCAACAGAGAGAGTGGAAAAGCACATAAATACAAAGTAAACTACAAAAAGGGTGTGATTTAGTGACCTTTCTGTTCATTTGCTGCAGTCCCACAGCTAGAGGTGTCCTCTATATAAAGTGATTTAACATTTTGTGTTCTAAAGACCATTGACCGCATAGTCATAAAACACCCACAGAGACAAAACTACCACATCCCAGTGAGACACCAAACAAAAGGCAAACTAGACAAAGACACTAGAATGAAAAGCATCCACAAAGAGAAAAAAAACGAACACAAAAATATGATAAAGACCAAAAAAGCCGGACGGAAAGTGACCACAGAGAGTTTTTGTTACACTCTGACCATTATAACCACATTCCCAACAATGGTTAGGACCTCTTTTGCTTCCGAGACAGCTCTATGACGTGGACTGATGGTATCAGGCACCGTGATGTTAGTAGTACAACCTTAAATTTTAGTAAGTTGTCTTGTCTGGCACATCCCATACTGTACATGTTCGATTTGATTGATATCTAAGTAGGTTGGTGGAATGTGTAAAATTAATCTCTGCATGAATGGCAGGACCCAAGGTTTCCCAGCAGAATATTGCTCAAAGCATCAAATTGTTTCCACTGGCTTGCCTATTTCATATCCTTCCCTATATGTGATGCATCAGACCAGGACACCTTCTTCTACTGCTTCGTTCTGATGCTTGTGTGCTCATTGTACACGCTTTTGGCTGTTGACAAGCATGAGCACTTTGATCAGTCTGTGTCCACGCAGCACCATTAGCGGCAATTGCAATGTACCGTGTGTTCTGAGACCATTACATTTGAGCGAGCTTTCACCTTTTCAGCAATTTATGCTTATGATGGCTCTTCTGTGGGATCAAACATGCAGTGTAGGAGATGCTCCAATCCAGACATCTAGCCATCACCATTTGGCCAAAGTCACTCAGATCTTTACACTTGTGGCCTAACAGACCACCCACTCAGCTGCCATTGCTATGACATAATCCATGTTATTCACATCACCTGTCAGTGGGTATTTTGCCATAGCTCATTGGTGTACGCAGGGTGGGGCTTTTCAATGTCTCCGTCTCAAATTCTATCACTGGTTCTAGTCCAGCTGGCATTTATTGATATTATGTTGTCCAATGAGAATGGCTTTCTAGACCAACCTTTTTTTCTTTTTTGCTGCATCTGCTGCTATATAACAAAATATGTAAATAAATGCAATATTCTGTGTGATAGTTTAAGTAAAACATTCGAGATGAATAAGAAAAAGTAAGGATCCAAAGGTGCAGGCAAGAGCAATTATATTCATAATATAATTCATAATAACCACCAATATGAAAGTTAAAGTAGCCTGGCTGTCCAATCAATCTACTTGATATTCTAGATAAACATTACATCCAATAAACCTGCCACACAGACTCAAATGACCTTTTAAAAGATTAAATGAATATCATTGCTAAAAACTAGACACTTTAGGGATTTCAATAATTATTGTAATGAACATAAATTACTATTTGTTGGTGACCTCGTGATCCAGCACAAAATTTGACAATTGACGATTTGACCCATTAAGCAGACACTATGTGTCATGATTCAGGTAAGATTATAATGGAACAAAATGTTATGTCTTAAAAAGAGCGTAGACACAATAAAGATTCATTAGATTAAAATCATGTGGTTCCAGCACAAATATTCCCTTCCTCTTGCCTAAGTGAAATTATACTCTGTCAAAAGAGAAGAGGATGAAATTAAGATGCAACCTGTTGTCACTGTCAGCAGTGAACCGAATCAACTTCAAAGCAAATGAGTCATGAACTATTGTACCGACCTGCAACACAGCGTCCCCGACGAATAGCTTCCCCGTCTGATCGGCTGAAAGCATTAAATTGTCAAGTGTCAGAGGTTAATGAAAACATTAGAAAATAATTGCTCATTTCATACGTGGTAATATGGGGGAAATAGCAATCTGTGTCGCTGGTCCAGATAATCTCTGGGAACATCCTACAACTCAGAGAAAGGACACAAGAAAGCATGAAATTTGAAACTAATCAGGATATAAACTCATTTACAGCAGCACGGGAGAAAACAATGAGAGCTTAGCTGTGAAAAGATTTGTAGGGCTCTGTGAAAAGGCCTCTTAACGTCCCAGGGAAATGGAGACATGATTCTCTCGGCATTAGGAGCGATGTGGGCACAAAAAAAAGGGAAATGATTCAGTCACATGACACTGTGATCATCCTCTCAGGATAGCGAGAGGTCATCATAATTCCCCAAATAACTGGCAAACATGATTACAGTTCTTTCTTTTCCATTTCACTGAGAGCATAGTCTCATCACTCTCAATCAGCCTTCTGTTTACATGTTCACACTGTTTCTCCTCCTATAGGAAACATATTGCACGCAATAAATGTTTTAAATGTCATTTTCCTGTGTTTGTGAGCAAACTATGCTACCTCCTGTTATCTACACAGCTTATTTTTTCATGATTACCATGTAAATACTTACACCAATAAAATATTTAAAAGGGGAATCTCAACATTTTGGTATTAGAAAAGGTTATTTGTATTCTTTCTGACAGTTAGACAAGGACGATGACAAGCATCTTATTCATCTAGGCTGGAATCAGGACATGTTTAGCCTACTTAGCATCAAAAGTGGAATCGGGGAAAATGTCGGAAATGTCCTCAGTATACAATTACATAATGTATCTTCAATTTCATGAAAATTCTTGCTCATGTTGTTTATAAATAATCAATCCAGACAACACAAACACAAGATTCAGGTGATGATATACTGATGAAAACAAAATTATGGATAGAGGATATATTATATTAAATTTCTATTTAAGTAAATCCTACAAATATAATAAGGGTATATATAATAAGAGGAGTTGAAAGGGATATTTTTGAGGACCAGAATGTTTCCCCATGTGTATAATCTTTATTCAAAACTAGGCTAAACACCTCCTGACTCAACAGATTCTCATCCCAATTCCTCACATAAGTGCACCCTCTAAATGTTCTGCAGATGCACAAGGTACGTTTTGACGTCACAGATGACGCCCTAAGCTTTCCCTGACGTTTGTGGCTGAGGCGCCAAACCTATTTTTCAGCCCCTCAAACCAGTGAGCTAAGAGTCACACCATGCGCATCTGCCTCTGGACATGACTGACATCAATATCAGACAAGCTGGGGAGGAGAACAACCTGACTCCAGCTCTACATTATACATACTCAGTATAAAGTGAGTATAAAGAGGCACAGATTATACACACCAAGTGTAATTCACTCGTCATGAAAAGTACTGCTCAACCTGAGTAGCTGTATAATCCCTGCTGGAGCTCTGAAGGAAGAGCTGTCATCAGATAAGGTTTGAGAACTACAAAGTCTGAAAGGTTATCATTTACTGGGCAAGGAGTGTCTAATATACAGTAAAATGCATTTTAAAAATGTGATCTCTTGCAAGAAATGTAAAAATGAATGAGGATTTAGAACTTAAAGGTTGCCTGTAAAGCATCCTGCGTCTCCTTCTAAATTAATAAGTCAAGTAGTTAAAAATACATTCTTTCTTACCTATTTGATCTTTGAAAATCTTTGAGATAACCACTGGCACGTTGTGCTCTGCACCTCCCTGGAAAGCAGAGGAGAAAGAATGACAATGAACTGTACTGGCTTTTGGGGATGAAATTTGCTTTCTCAAACAGTCAACTTTGGAATCAAAAGACTTTTTACATTCCAGTTTATTCACTACACAATCAAAATGTATTTGCTTACTTTGATACTTAAGCCCAGACCGCCACTCGCCTGTCTTCGCAGTACAACAGTTCTGTGCTTTAGAAGATGGGAGTTTCTTATTGGCAAAAAGATATTATGAACATTGAAATAGTATTGTGGAAGTTATGCAGTATGAATTACAATGCAAGTCTCGAGCCCTTTGGCACACTTACATTTACTTGAGATTCAGTTCCACTTGTGCAAACCACATCCAGCTTCTGTATGGTTAATGCTTCTTTGGTCAATTTCAGACAGACATCAGAGGTATTGTTGGTTTCCTCATTGTACAGCAAAGCAATCCCAGATTTTGTCTGCTGGAATTGAGAAGAACATTGACATTTTGCCAAGTCGAGCAATTATATACACAATGAACATTTCAATCTTTTTCTTTCTTTCTGTGTCATCTGTGTAACTCTTTTGACTGGTCTAGTTTTGGGTTAATTGGTTTTTCCATGATGTTGTGAAATCGTGACCCAGTAAAAAAGAAAGAAGAGAGCACACTCTCAATTCCATATCTTTACAATAATTGAGACGCATAAAGTACATGATGTAAGATTTTGAAGACCAAATTCAGCCAACTTGGATAGAACAGCACAGCCTTGACATTGTATTTTAATAACTGTATCTAAGGCTGTGAGTAGATTCCACAAAACCTGTAAACATAACACAGTAGAGTTTGATCACAGCCTCCAGTTTATTGCATTATTAACCACTTAACGCTAATCGTCGCAAATTTGCATCATACCTGCTTGCATCCAGACTGCAACCGAAATAGCATCAACTTGAAAACAAAAACACAAATAATTAATTTTTTTAATATAATTGTAAATAAATTCACGCGTCAAGGGGTTAAAACCTGTCATTAGCGCAGATGCCAATCCCTCTTGTGCACACAATGGTGCAAAAACTATTGGTGGTTGATTTTCATTTTTTGCTGACTAGCAGGTATAAATATGGTCTAGAGCTGATTAGATTTTCAGCTATTTTTCACATCAGGATTGGCCATCAGGTGGCGTTTTTAGAAAAAATATACGTATTTAATGTTTGCAGCCATATTTCTAACACCATGAGTCCAATCTACACTAAATAAAATGCAAATCGATCAGGTGATCGGAGACGTTCACTGTGATGGGTTTTCTAAATCTTATTAAAAGCCTAAAAAAACAAGACAAAGCGGCATCCAAGTAATTTGTTGGGGGGATTTGTGTCATCCTGAGGCCTTATCCAATCTTTGCATCGTTGCATCTACGTTAAAGTGACTGATTTGGTGTTTCCCTTTTCTTGTTTTCCCTGTGTTTAGGACAATTCGAGAGAAAATGGGATGCAGGCTGGAAAGAAGCGGAATCATTTTTAAAACAGATACATGTCAAACATACATGTGATTTGGAAATTAAATTATATTTGGCCTGCCAATCCAAGTTAATAACCACTGTGCTAAAAAGGTTTTGCTGTTGTTGACATAATTGATTTCCTCTTGTATGATTACAAATGGCCAGGAACAGCAGAGGGAACCAGCGCGAAACCCACCACTTCTCCACAGAGAATCATCTTCCTCCATTTCTCCCTGTCCTCTGCATCTTTTTCTCTCACACCAAATATCTGCATGTCCTCTCTCACCACATCCACAGATCTCTCTCTCTTTGCCTCCTGCCTGGTGGCTCCATCTTGATCATCCTTCTACTAACAAATTCAATGTCCCTCCTCTGCACATGTCCAAACCATCTAAATCTGGTCTCCAAAACGTCTGACCTGTGCCGTCCCTCTGATGTGCTGGTTTCTAATCCTGTCCATCCTCGTCACTCCCAAAGAGAATCTCACCACCTCCAGCTCTCCCTCCTGTCTTTTGGTCAGTGCCATCATCTCCAAACCAAACAACATTGCTGGTCTCACTACCCTCTTGTA
>KV751346.1:10394604-10404912 GCA_001698575.1 Mola mola
AATTTTTATTATTATTATTATTTTTATCACTATTATAAAAACATTACAATTTCAAAAGACAAATTTTAATTGTTTCATAAAAGCTTTATCAGAGTGCTGAACATAGACCCAATCTAAAAATGGATGACATGAGAGCTCCAAATAAACTCAACCGCCCTCTGGTGGTGGGCTACAGAAACTGTCATAAACCCATCCTCCTCCATTAAGAAAGGAATTTTTCCCAAATTATCATGCTGATGTGTGCTCAATTGTGTAACGTGAATCGTCATAATTAAATGGTGAGCCCTGCAAGCAGGCGCATGGGCAACAACTCAATACTGTAACTTTCCTTTAAGATCTCTATTGTGCAGATTCTCGCTCCAAATAAACAATGGCTTCATTTTCAGGGGAGGTAGCAGTAGTGCGTCAAATCTTTATTAATGCAAATAGTGCTGACATGAACACCAGTTCTTTTCAGCCATGGGACATCTTTTATGGTTAACTTTTTCTGTCACACATGCCATCATTACAGGCTGTGATGACAGCTGCTTACAGTCAGCTCCTGGCTAAGTTATCCCAACCAAGTGGAGCAATTCAGAGGTTATCAACAATAAACTGGAGACTACTCTGCCCCTAAGCAAGTGCATTCTGTCTCTGACTCCCTTTCAATATAGTAACTTTTAATGAAAACCAGCGGGAGTATTGTTGAGTAGAAAAGGGCGCGTAAAGTGGTGAAGAAATTCTGTGTTCGCTCGGATCGTGGTTAATTACAACTTCTGACTGGCGGCCTCTCTGGAATACAATCACAGCAGATTGCTGGTCCCCACACCCTTAATTTACATTGTGTGCGGTTGATTAGATTTGATACGACCATCTATAGTGTATCTGCTTCAGTAAAACGAGGTCGCTCTGCCAGAGCAAACAGCATCAACAGTCTGTGCACAAGATGAAACAGGGTTCTGGAGAAATGCTGGGTGATTTCTTAAAATACTAAACCTCTAAACTGTGTCAGACAGTGGCTACACACTGTCTTAACCATCAAACCAAGTGTTTGGGGCGTTTATTTCAAGGTACATTTAAATGCAAAACAAATACGTAAATAAGCTAAAATAAAAAGTAAAGTTCAGAAGAGACAGTCAGATTTGACAACACGAAAAACACAAGGTGGCACCTGCTTCAGTGTGTTTTAGAATCCATGACGCAGCTTAACATGCAACAAACACTCAGACTTCACTTGGGAAAGGATGCAGGAGCTGATGAAGATTTTTCTGGGTTCCCTGGATTTTTACAGCTCTTCATCTGCGCTATAAAGCAAAGAATCTCTGTTTTCTGTCTGGTTCCTAAATATCTGGAGAACTATTCATCCAATTTACTCACAGAGTCTGTATTACAGTCATTATGCTTCATCGTCTACAAGCTGTAAACATCCGTATCATGACTACTGTTTCTTTCTGAAAAGAGGAGAATGTCAGTGTTCCAAAAATATAAGAATCGGTTGATGTGATACTGAAGCTCCCTGATGTCATTCAGGTTCGGTCTAACTGGTCTCTCACTGGCATTGTGCTTTCAGAATTAATCAGCATCAACTGTGTTCTTACACCATTAAGAGTTTTCTGTATTTGCTTGTTTTTTTTGTTTTTAAATGTTCACCTTAATGTTCCCAAACCAGGATTTAAAATCCAGAATAGATTTTATATTTGTGAAGCCAAACTAGCATTTGGTCCACTGTTTAAATTTAAAAGGAAATTGCACTGTGACTGGGATATATCTTGGAGACTAAGCAGCACACATCTTTAGGTGTTCTATTTTATTGAAGAAAGTATAGTTTTGTTCATTCTACTGTACCTCGTGGCTCCACTGGTCAGTACAACATTAGACTGTACAGTATATATACTGCCTGCCTTGCAATTTGGACTTTAATTGCTATTGTATGGTTGTTTTCTATTCAAATCATTTTTAGTTCTCTTATTTGTGTGTTTCTGTGACAACCAATAAAGGCTATGAAGACTCAAGGACCTTGTTTCAAAAACTAGTTCTGATATGTTTATCATTACAGTTATAATTCCTGCATGTGTTGAAATTGTTCGTTTGTTTGCTTGAAGGTGTGTCAACAGGAGCCTGAAACTCATTTTAGCCCCGGGGGTCCCAGGTGTATGTGGGCATGTGTCTAACCCAGAGCCTATATATGAAGATGGACGACGTGAGAGCTTCCCTAATGTGAAGCAGAATCATCTTCTCCTCCATCATTTCAGGCAGGATTTGGGTCGAAGTAAAAACTAAAAAAACAATTTTTTTTGCAATGATGGTTTCTGTCTTGTTTAATAGTTCGTGTCCCGCGGATGTTTGTTGAAGTGCTAAGATCTTTCTCATCAGTTTGACAGCTGAGCTCTGTTCGTGCTTGGGCAGGTGGTTGTACAGAACTCATCTACACAGACAAGTGGCAGCAGCATTCGCATCTGAGGATCCTTTGGCTTCATTTATGTACGGAGGGAGGAAGTTGTATATGAGTGGTCTAACCAAAGTCAAAGTCAAGCTTAACTCGTACTTATCATACCTCAAGTCACACTGTTGAGTGTGTAGAGTTGTTGGACATGTATTGTATGAATGGATTTTGTTGAACTTGCCATGATGATAACAATGTAATTATCTATTTAGGCTTTCTCAGTTGCTTATTATTTGTTTTCCGTTTTGGATTAGTTATTTGTGTCAAAAGTGTTCATTTATGCAAAAATTAATATCATACAGTGATTTCCGACACCCAGATATTTCTGCCTCCTTGATTGCTGCTTCCTGATGTAAAAGATAGATGTCATCTGAGTTCAACCTGGCTGCTGTTGAGGAAAACTTTCCAGATACTGATAACCTTGAAAAGCACCACAGCTGTCAAGTCAGACACACACGTACACAAACACAATCTCTCTCTCTCACTCACACACACACACACACACACACACACACACACACGATACCCTGATGCACACAGTTTATTTTCCAATCTAGATCAATCACGAAATATCTGGTACAGCCATCCAACCTGCACCCACAGTATATGAAGTAAATATACCTGGCCTTAATCAGCGTGCAGGAGTGTGTAAAGAATCACACTTTAGTTCCAATAGTTCAGTCACTGACAAACTCGTCATCATGGCCTGCATACAGTTTCAGCCATGATTCATTAGTCTAGATCAGTGAAACCTTCTGCGCCACAACGAGACATCAATCCAGGTTTTCTGCCACTGCCTGCAGTCTGACAGTAAAGACACATAGACATGAAGCCATTGTATTAACACTGATGGTTCAATTATGGTCAACAGCTGAGGTCAAAGTCCGACTGTTTGAAGACAGGAAGCAGCAAATCCTGTATCCTGTAGAAATAAAATGGATGAGGCGTGTGTATGATGACAAGTACTTATGTTGGCAGGTGTTACTTTTTTTGTAAGCTGAGCATTTACATCTGGATATCAGGCTGATTGGGAATAAGGCATTTCGGTATTCTATTAGACTTCTCCTCTTTGTTTGAGGTCAATTAAAAGTGGCCTGCAGCTATATCCAATGGGAAACGGTTACAGATGTACAGTAACAGGGATCCAAAATTTTCCAAGATTTCTTTCATTTTATTTATCATCTTAGAAAAAAGCGGAGAGCTCTAACTAACAGCAAAAAGTGATTAGCTGTATTTATAGCAACTATCAGAAATAGACAGAAGAGGGAATATTCTCATTTATTTGCAAAAGTTCATGTGCAGACAAGCCTGGCTTTCACAGCAAAAGTGCAAGTACACATATTTTGCAAGTGACTTCTTACATTTCCCCCCTCACCACGCCACCATATTTCATGAGTTGCACACATGCATGTTTTAGAAATCATGTTAAAGTTACCTCTTGTTTGCAAATTCTGACATGCAAGAATTGCCTGGCAGCTCTAAGCTAAAAAAAACTTTAAATACGTATTAACTGGATTTTCCACAAATCCATCAAAACCAACACATAGATACAGCTGCACTAATGACAAAATCCATCATTTTAACAGGCAACTTTGTTGAATTCACCAAACACGGCTATACCACGGTCCTAATTACTAATTCACTTTGTTCCATTAGGACACACTCTTATAAAAGACTGGCAACGGCGAAGAGGCAAAACTAAAATCTGAAAAACTATCTTGTCTTTACATTCCGTTACTGTAGAACACAGCTACAATAAAAGACAAAGTTGTCGTTGTCTTTTCAAAGGTCACCAGTCATCCGATTTACATTGATGGATTATATAAATCAATGCAGAAGCTTGTCTCCGCAAGCTGCTTTTAATGCATTTCTTTAAAACAGCAGTGGCTTATGACTCAGACATGCTGGGTAAACCTGCAGCAGCTTCTGCCTGTGCCACGGCAAACTCTTCAGACGTGCCCTGCTTCCACTGTAGGTACAATTAAACTGTTTCACTAGAAATCTCTGCAAATGGGGACGTATTATGAGCAAAATGTATCAAAGGATCAAAAGTAGAACTCCCCGTTGTGCAATAAAAAGTTCCCTGTCAGTGTTTTGCTTTTATATATGATGCTTTTGGATTAATATTGCTGCTGCATTCATGTGTGTGCTCCAATTTTTGTCCAAGCTTAAGCAATATTCTATAGGACCTGCCATACTATGCTGTACGTGAGGTGTCCTGTGAGAATGAGTCTCGAAAAAGTTATATTCAGGAAAATAAGCCCTGTTCTCAGCTTCTTCTTTTTCTTACATTTTAAAGCTAATCCAAGAGGGATTTTAAAGACTTTACTTATTTTAAGAAGTAGAAGTTTCTCAGCCCTTTCTGAAATATTCTAATTCAAAATATCACAGATTTTTTGGGATACATGTGGCTTTTCAAAGGGAGGGTGTTAAAATTGTAATCTGACGAGGACAACATCACGTTGTACTATTATGTAGGTTATGTGTAGGACAGTTTAGTTTTAAAATGCTAATTATATAGTTTGGGACAGTAGCTGAAAGACTTAGACAGAACACAAGCAAATTAAAAGATGCATTCATTAATTTGACAGCATGTGCACCACAAACACTCAGAATACAACTAAACAGAAAAACACACTGCATGTAGCACAGATGTCAACAGATATACAGATGTCCTAAAAAGTTACTCTCATAACAATGACTTTCGTAAATGTAAGTTTCTCTTCTTTATTTTAAAATTGTGAGGGCATGAGTCTAATTTGCCAAGGGCATTGTTAACTTTGCCTTTGCATTTTTGTTTTGCCCGTTAATTCAAATAATGTCCTGAAAAACATGCCAAGCTTTACAATTGTTTTAAAAAGTTGAAATTTTGGTTATTTTTTGGAACACAGCTGATGAGTGGCCAAGGCACAGGAGAGGCAAGTCACAAATGGTCACAAACCAGTGCTTTTTAAGCCCTGTCGACACTAATTTTGCAAAATGAACATTTCCATTGACATCTGAGCCTGAAAATAACAGGCTCTGTGTTACAAGTAGCACAGAGCTTTTGGGATGATAACTGTGTCCCAGCTAAGGACAAAAATGTTATTGCAATGAGCATGTGCGTGAAACAAAATTTTAAAACCCTCTGTCCACACAAATGGATCTTGATATACTTTTGGTTTTCCAACAGAGCCTCAGGCTATCTGCCAGAAAAGTTTTGATCAAAGGTTAGACAATATATGTGTTGATTAACTGTAGATAAATTCATATTTCTGTGTACAGCGATACTCTGTATAAGGAAGAATGTGTGGACTGGATTTTTTTTTTTTTTTTTTAACAGAGGGGAAAAATACACACTTATGACACAATAGTGTGCATTGAGCATGTTGTCAAAATGAAGATGCTACCTTAATTTGGAAGTGTTTCCTTAAGTTGCACTGCACTGTCTCGGTTCCTGTGGTTTTTTGCTAGGAGGAATATGTTGCAACTTCTGGAGAAAGCCAAGCTAGCTATTTTCCGCTGTGTGATAAGCCGTGCTAATCAGCTACTAGCTTCACACAGACATCAGTGACACATCAAACTAATATTACAATATTAATACTAACATTAAAAAATTGTAGGTGTTTATTTTTTACCTGTAATGATTTAAAACCACTGTACACGTACAGTTGAACCACGGCTGCAAATCTATTCTGAAAACAAAAGATTAGAAAAGAAAGGATTTGTAACATCATGTGTGGGTTTAGTTCTTTGTGGCAAACATGGTTGTTTGATGTTCGATTAAAATTCTCGTGCAGGAAAATGTGCTTATATGCATTAAACAGATCAGTTCGCAATGTATGCAGCGCAAACGCTGTACAAGCCAACGTCCTCAAAGGTCAAAAAACTGTAGGGATGCGCTGAGCTCACAGGAATGTGGTATCATACCTTCCGCAATCATCATAGTTCAATCTTCCACTCAGAATTGCTCTGTGGGGAATCAAAGCCACTTGATGTATTTCCTCTCTACTGTATATTCAATGTTTGAATAGGCTCACCTCACAGAGCTCTGCTGCTCAAATAACTGCACGGCCGACTGTCTGATAGTCACAGTTCCCCCAAATCCATCCAACGCGTGTCAGATTATCCCATGTGATTATTTAAGAATCAGAGATGTGCTGCTAGATAAAGGAAATTAGTCATTTTCTTAATACTGCCTTTGATTGTTTTATACATGTCGTTTTATCCCCTCAATACAGATTCAATCACACTAATGAAGTGTGTTTGGTGTGCAATTGTTGGCCCTGAGGGAGAGTATAGCTGCGGTGAATGTAGGTTTTGAGGAATTAATCATTTCCAAAATTCTTTCATCCTCATTTTAAGGATAAATCTTCGATTTCAAAAAAAAAAAAAAAAAAAAAATCACTTTTAAATGCCTTTTTTTGAAATGGTGTCATTTGAAGTGTCGAGGAGAAGCGTCCACAACAATCCACTATCAGCTGGTGAGGGGACAAGGTAGATATTTTTTTTAATCTCTCACTTGGAAATGAATGAAGACATTAATATGCATACGTTTCCTGCCTTGACTCTAAATAAAAATGCTAATGAAACTGTAGGTATTAATGATGCATAGGACAAGTTCTCTTTTATTTGCTAGGGAAACATCAAGAAACGGTCTAAGTTGACAGCACATGTTTTGATGCTTCAGGATTTTTGACACTGTATATTCTCTTGACATTTTACACATTTACGACCACCTAATTAAGACTTTAATTACTGCTTGGGTTTTGTAGTAAGTTGAATAATGAAATATGACTGTGCATACTGTATTATACATGTGTCTTTGCACTTCCAATAGGGACTAATTAAAAGCTTTAAAAGGGACTAATTTATGATATAACGCTGGAGTCCGACCTTGGGCCCATTTCACGACTCTCATGGGTTCTTCAGGTTCCTGCCATTCGTTTATAAGCCATAAGGACATTAAATTAAAACTGTGCAGTTACCTGGCAGGAAATGGCATCTATATACAACCATATAGATATGTAATCACGTCTATACATAATCCTGTTATTACTAAACATTTAATACAGCATGAGGAGGAAATGCTCAGAAGATTCAGACACGTGCCACATGTAAGCAAACTTGCTCCAGGGTGATGGTTAAATTATCATTCATTTCAAAGAGCATGACTCCAGAGATAGGAGGAAAATCATTGTCCAGGCAGTGAAAGATACTGAATATGACCTTTTTTAAGAAGCTGAAGTTCACTTTTTTAAATGAAATCTGATTATTTCCTTTCCAATTACCCAAGGGGTCTGGGAAATTTAAAAAAAAACTGAAGAGAATACAAGCTCATGCCCAAACAGGAGTGAATTTTGTTAGAATATGATTGACTTCTTGAATTAAAGAAATTCTTGACTTTCACACTCCACTGGGGTATAATTATGCCTGTGTAGCTCCTGCCAAGAGGAGCCGTCAGGCATGTGGCGACAGAGGTTTGCAAATTTTATATGACATGCATGTCGCTTATTTTTTAAGCCTTTACAAAGCAACAAGACAGAGTTTGATTGTCTGGGTCTGTCTATGATAACCAAAGTGCATCACCCTCTTTTTAATCCCATTTGCAGTCATCTGAGTTTTGGGTTGTCTTTGCAACTTGTTCCTTGTCTGAAGGTTATATTGACATCGATCTCATCAATAATCAGAGCCATCTGGTTAGGCTGTGTTTGAATAAATATCCCATCATTGTAAATATTTTACTTTCGGTGTTGTTTAGCATATTTGCTCACGTGTGTTGCCAGAGGAAGCTGTTGTTTGTCATTTACCCGCAGTGGCAGTGAGCACCTGCACATAAAGAAGCAGTTAAATATGCAATGCATGTTTCATTTCATTCATTCATTCATTCATTCAGTTGGGTTACATCTGAAAATGCAACACGTTGGTTGCAATGGCAAGCAAACTGGCCTTGGTTTAATACAAGGGTTTTTTTTAAGATGACATTTATTTAAGTCGGCCTTGAACCTCTGTGATGGTGAATGTTTGGGAACATCAAGAGACACAGTTCTGTGGATTTGATAGGTCACACTGAAATATTTATGGTATAAACATTTATTTAAAAGTGCATAAAAATTAAAGTATGCATATAATGTACAGTTTATGATACCAAGATAGTTGAGAGATGAAACAATTGTAATAAACTGACTTGAAATTTGGTTTTGACAGTCATAAGTAATATTGTATTGTATGATGAGCAGAACTCAGTAAATTTAATGCCCCGTAAGTCTCAAATATACTCCTAGTTTGAGAGAAGGAAAATATCCTGTCTTATCAAAAAAGGATTGTTAATGTTTAACCATCAATTTATTTCTCAAGTGCACACATGCAATGTGATTGACAGCAGAGGGGAGACATATACATGTACACCCGAGTACGCGTAAGTAAGTAACAGCATGTTGTCATAGCAGAAGAACTTACAGGAAGTTCAAAGAAACGAAAGTGTAACATCTTCCTCTGAAACTAACTATCACATCTGCGTTAGTTAAAAAAAAACTATAGTGGGAGATATTGGACTATAGTGAACCAGGTTGTTGCATCCCCTTAAGAGCTACAATTGCTAGACGGGTTGAGAGGCCGTACAAGGAAAAGACAAACGATTCCTGCCATCCCAGTCCGTACCATACCAGCAATATGCACACATTTCCAGATTTCTTGTGAGTTACTTCAATCTTAACACCATTGCACACTAGAGAGCAAGCACTGATTTTTTGTTTTGCTTCATAATTAACTGACTATTGATTTTTGACATGTTCAACTATCTGTGCAAAATGGAACAAAAATTCATTATCACCAGCTGCCCAAATCTATGCTCCCCACAAAGGTTAAGTTAGTTACAGCAAACTGTAAAATTACATATTTCAATTTTTGATTTGAGTGATTTTTAGCTGCGTGATTTTTTCAAATCACTCAGCTATTTGTAAAAGATCACCTACAAGTTGATGCATCTGAAGTTTTGTTTCTACAGTGGTAACTCCCAGGCCCACAAGTCATCAGGACTGCTTCCTTAGACTTTTTATGTAGAAGACCTGGGCTGTCTGATTTAGCTTTTCGGAGACAGCCATTGGTGGATTGCATTGAACAAATGTTGAAATCCTCAGCCATGATGTGGACTGCTTATTGGGTCATAGTATGTAAAAAAAAAACAAAAAACACTATTATAACAACTGTGATTGTCATTGGAGAAGATCTTTACTAAATTCCATGACAAGAACAATAAGCTAGTTTAAAAATCTAGCAATATAACTAAGCATTATAGTTAACTAGGGTTGCAAAGGGGCGGTAAATTTCCGGAAAATTTCCAGAAACTTTCCGGAAACGTTCAATGGGAAGTTAAGCTGGGGCATTTTGGAAATATTCCAAATTGGAAACTTTCTATGGGAATTATGGGAATTTATGGGAATTAACTGGAAATTGGGGGTAATTTAAACAAACTGTATCATATACAAACATAAATGTAAATATTTTTGTTTTGTCATAAGCAAACATCCATGTAAATTAATACAATTAAAAAACATGACATTTCAACAGATTTATTTGAGTAGAACTTTAGTTTTAATTCTTGAACAATGAACAATCAATTATTTTAATGAACAACAAAAACATGAACATGAACTCCCCCACCCAATCAAAAAGTAAAATGCCCCCCACCCCCCACCCCCAAAAAAAAGTCCCATTCAAAATTTTAAATGAAAGGAGCCCCCCCCCCTCCAAAAAAGTGCCATTCAACATGTAAAACAAAAACCTCGCAAGCCTATTTTCTGCATGTTCTGCATTTTTGCCAAAACCTTTCACGCAATGGCCTCTTCCTGGGCCTCATCAACATCCTCCATGTTCGCCTCCTCAACATCCGCCTCCTCCTCCTCCTC
>KV751346.1:10422032-10458936 GCA_001698575.1 Mola mola
GCTGTGTCCACCAACACACTACCTTCGTCAGCTGATAAGTGCTCAAAAACTGACGTACAGCGAGCCGGCAGACCCTTTTCAAAGTGGTTACCTGGCTATAAAACAATCATCTTAAGGATTTAACACTTTTTAACCTCCACCAACTTACTTCTCTGGGCCATGTGGGATTTGTGCATTGACAGCACAACGTCGTCATTTTATCACTTCATGTTGATTGATAGGTACAGTGAAGGTTGTAAAGCTGTAGCTACTTGTAGTCAACACACGGAAATGTTAGTTTGACATGTTTCGGCCATTGTCGTCAGCTGTCACTCGTTTAATAAACTTTAATAAACTCACTACATCATTGCCGACAAGCAACAACTAGAAACAAGAGACAAAGATTGAACTGGAGCAGCATGGATGTCATTTTTTTGCTTCTATGAATGTTTAAATAAGCCATGTTTTATTAAGCGTGTGCCATATCAGTCTAAAATGTGATAATATAGAGCTTATTTACATGTTTAAATGCGGTCAGTGTCAGACCAGTTTGAACTCGTCAAAGCCCAGCTGTGACTTGTATACATGGTTAACAAGATGAACAATCCCTAGTAAGCACAGAGGCCACAGATGTGAGCATGGATGGCTTCAATTAAACAGGTTTCATCTGAAATTTCAGGACGTCAAAAGATGTTTATTACCTAAAACTATGGTTCCTAGCCTTTTTTCTTGGAGCACCCCCTACTACCCCACTAATACACTTAGTGTGCACAAACACACACATCAAAATACATCTATAGCAAATGTGTTCTCAGAATCTTATTTAGCATGTGCAAATTTGACGACCTCAGAGAGGGAAAAGAGCTGTGATGCCCCCTGAAGAGGGCCCAGAGCCCAGGTTGGGAAGCACGGACCTAAAACACGGTCATTGTAAAACAGGCAGGTAATCTGACTGCGACAGATTTGTTGGTCTTTTCTCTGACACCAAAACCATGGTCTTATGTGGCCCCATTGGCTTCAAACACAGAACCCCTCATGCTTTGCTTGTACAGACGCATCACTCCAAACGGGTACAAAAAGCTCAATGTCCCTCTACCTGTTGTCCCTCCTTGTTTGTTTTCACAGCGTGATTCCTGCCGTGGATCAAGGAGTCAAAGGGACTGAGTGAGGGGGCTGATAGGAAATTCGCTTCACTACACTCACGGAGAAGGGAGAAGCCTTCAAATGGCTGGCTAGCTGGTCCACAGGAAGACTCAAGCCGGCGCCTTGGCATCATCACAGAAGATCGGTGCAGACTTAAGTGAGTACGCGAGAGAGCTGCAGATGTTCATGGCACGGAGCTCCAGGGGAGGTGGTTGTCAGGGAGGTGGTCAGCCATATTGTTCTGCCAGATTATTAATTCAAGGTAAAGCTGATGGAACGGAACAAGCAATTAGAAAATCAATCAAAAAGTAGCCCAAAACTCAATCTGCCCATTTGTATTGAGCCACTTTGGTCGCCATACATCACGGCAGCACTCTGCGGTGTTCAATTTAGTGTCTTTATTGTCCCACATGGGCACATTTGTTCTGTAGGGCGAGATTTAGGAGAGGTTTCAAACGCTCCTCAAGATATCGTGTCTTTTTTCTTCCCGCTCATCTTTAGGCTAATGAGGACTTTTAAGATCAGGATGATAATTCCAAAAAGACATGAGACACATTTGTCCCCCCACAGAAAAAGAGGCAATTTTGTACAATGAAAGTAAAACCCTGAAATCATTAGGTTAGTGAAAACAGTGGTTCTTGCCATGCATGGCACGAGAGAGGACTTTAAACAAATAACAATATACAAGGACAGAATATGAATACTTAATACCACTGACATTCCTTTCATGGGTTTTTTTCTAATCTATTACTGCACGCTGATATGAAAGCTCATATCAGCCAAAAGCCTAAAAGCCACCAGACGTTTATTTTTTGTATTGCTATCCCTGACAAAGCACAATAACAGTGTAGCATTGTTTCATTGTTTGATTAAATGTCAGGATGTTGGACAAATGCAAAAATTCCAGCGGCGTCCACACTCTTCTGTGACAGCCTTTTCTTCCAATAAATATGTTGATTTTAGTTTTCCCATCCTTTGTTGTCTTTGTGCCCCTGGCATTCCTTTATCTTGCCCCCCACCCCAAGATGCTCCTTTCCGTATATGCTGCTGATTTATGATTTCTGCTCATGCACTCACTGCAACTCCATTTTTTCTCTCAGTGTTACTGCATATAGACTCTCTGCTTCTCTCATTTTGGTGTATTGGCCTTCTTTTCACATTGTATTTATCTTATTATAATAGTAATATTTTTTTTCATGTGGCTGTGCACTGTCACTCTGGGCAGAGTGGGAATTGGAAAGGGTAAAATTGTTTTTCATTATAATCCTACAGTGCTGTCCTTTAACGCCCCAAAAATACAATAAAAAGATTATTTTTTGAAAGAAAGAGAGCCTTCTTACTGGGTTTATGTGCAGTAAATAAATGTTAATTTTTAATAATTTAATAAGAATCTGAATAATTTACTTTTCTATTTGTGTAAAAGTGCTTTAAAAAAAATACAATACAAATACAAATATAACTACAGCAGTTGTGGCCTGTATTCTTTCTATGCGGTTCTAAATAATGAAAAACTTTGATAAACACAGGTTCTTTTGTACAGGTGAAGTTTAAAGAGCCTTTTTAACCGTGTTTGAAACAACCTTCTACACGTTGTCACCCAGCTACTCTTAAAGACGATCATTCTGGAGCGAGAACACGCATTTTCCTGTAATTGTCAAGAAGCTCGACGAGTATCTGGTTCCCTTCAGAGCTCAAAAGCGTTTATGCTGGAAAAATTCTGTATTTTGCAGATTAAATGTTCAAACATTTTCCAGCTCGTCCTTTTAAACACTGCACTCCCCAGACTTTGTAATCACCTTTTTATTGTCTTTCCCGCTCATCCACCTCCATTACATGCTGCAGGGCTTATGTCCCTTTCCCTGGGCAGACCAGAGCTCAGTGCAGACTGCTATCCCAGCAGTCTGATCCCAGGCCAGGGAGGACACGGCCAGGAAATTTAAACCGTCCAACCCCTCTGGCCTAGTCATGACTTTTTCATGTTTTCTATTCCGTTTCTATTTCATAATTCAGCAGCGGGACAGTATGCTGCAGGGATCTGCTGTCATCAAGGAGGGGTTTAGACTGTGGGCCAACTGGCTTTGGACTCCATCTGCTGGCCATTCGTTCGGCTCCTTGCGTTAATATATATAGTCTGCAGCCCTGTGTGGTGGAAGGAATAAAAGAAACATAGTAAAATAGAAACCACTTCAAACGATTGGGTGTGCAGCAGGCGGAGTTAAAATCAAAAATAATGTCCAGCCTCGGCGAGCGAGAGCAAAGCCTGTAGTCAGCTCCCACACTCAGCTGTCTGGGTTTCCCCAGGTGACACTGCTGTGGCCTCACAGCAGACATCACAGAGGGAAGGCGCGCTTCTCTTCCCCTCCACAGCACCACCATGGCCTCCTTCCCCCCGCCAACGCAATATCAAAAATGCAAAAACAATGGCATGGAACCAAAAGTAGAGCATGACTCCTGGTGAGAGGGGATATCACAGTGGAGGAGATTAGCCCTTCTAGGGGGAGTCTTACAGTCACAGAGTGCTGTATGAACAATAGCCAGTGGTGAGCAGGGCTGGCTTGTTATGGATTAGTATGACAAACACTGGAGGAAAATGTAGAAGTGGCTGCAAATGAATGAGGGGATCTTGACTTTCGTGTACACCCTGTTCATTGACAGCAAAAAACCCCAGAACAGACGCAAATCACTTCCTGAGAGAATGGAAATGAATTACTGCCAGAACCATTTAAGTTTGGATCCTGCCAGCGTGAGACACTTTCAAAAAAACAGTCCTGCTTCATTAGTTTTATTTGAAGCGCTGAACACATGTCGCCACCTGACAGGCGTTTCCTGGGGAAAATCCTGTGATACAGAATAAGCAATACAAAAGAACCAACACAAGCTGCCTAAAGACAAGAGCCCCTCCTACAGAAGCTTCTCTCAGGATTTTGCGTTGCGCTTTCATAAAGTAGGAGGTCTCGTGGGGAACTGAATCAAAAACAATCTTCAAAGTTTAATAAGAGTCACTTTTACATCACAAACTCAAACGACAGGAGAGGCTTCATTTCCCAGAATGCAACCAATAGCAATAGTTCTAGACCTTACCAGTCAGGTAAATGCCTATGTCTTACACTCTTCCCTCCCTGTTTTTCAAGTTTTCTTCTCTGATATGTGTTTTGAAGATCACAGCCAAATTGAGGCAACCCTGATGACATCACTGTGACATCATTCATTTTACTCCTCTGGAGCCGTATACTGCATATTTATACAGCTCACCATTCATTACGATTGCCCCCATGAAAATTATATTAAAACTTTACACACACTTTACGCTCAAAAATTTCAATCTGCATCTGGTTCCTGTATGCTGTAGTCCCCCAGGGCTGTGTGTTCAGCCCCTCCTGTTCATGCTGCACACGCATGACTGCAACCCCATCAGTGATGGAATCTAACTATATTTGCTCGTGTTCTCCGCTTATGTACAATTCTGAGGTACTTGTACTTTACTTGAGTATTTTCATTTTGTGCAATTATAAATGTTGTCTTTTTTTTACATTTTGGAGATTTTTACTGATGGAGTAAAAGTCTCCAAAATATGTATTTAAAACATGTATTTAAAAACTTTACTTACTTTGCAGATTATATGCTGCATTAGAGCAACTGTTAAAACCATTTTAAATAAATCCATTTTATTGGTAAAAATAAATATATTTGATATTGTAAGTCTACACCACTCTGTTAACATCCCAGATTTTGTTGATATTCAAAAATGAGATCAAATTAAAGTGTGCACACCTTCTTCTGCCTGGGAATGTTTCAGTGTTTAGAATGGACCAAATGTTCAATTTGGGCTACATGTTAACTAAGATACTAATTCATATATTACATTTATACACTATACTGTTTATTTAAGGGATACATTTTTTTCAACTTTACAATAAGGGTCACAGAGAGCGTTACCAGAATGGTTAATAAATGTTTCAGAAGGGTCATGTGGCCGTCTGTGTCCAAATGCTTCTCACTGTATAATTTAACTGTTAGTTAATGGCCATTACTGTGTTGACTTATAATGGATAATATGATTAGAAACTACTGAGTAAGTACCTTACTCACCATGAGGACTGTTGGCAAATGCTTAGAACTGCATTTATTAATGTTAATTAAAGTAATCTTATTGAAAAATGTTACCAACATGTTTTATGTGAAGACCAAAAAACAAACATGTCCTTCATTTAAAATTGATTGCTAGTGGTTTTATTAAGTTAGGAAATCAACACATTTAGAAATTACATTATTTACACTGGTTGTACCATTTAGATTTTAAAAAAAGAAGACAAAAAAGGTTGAAACACCAAGCTAATACATATTTTAGACTTTGAATTTCACATACCCATAAATAATGATCTTGGTAATAACAGAATGATTACAAATTGAGTGGATCATGTGCCATAACCTCGCTGTTTTCATTTGTTCACATCATTAAAAAAAAAAAAAAAAAAAAAAAAAAAAAAAAAAAAAAAAATCAATAGAACACTGTCACTGACTTGTTCTTAAATAGCTTAAAACTAGGCTATAAAATACATAAAGCATATCTACCATGTGTTCCATGGGAAACAAAGAAAAGGCAATGGTTTAAGAAATCATTTCTCATGAAATATTGGTCAGCCTTAAAACAAAGTTTCAAGCAATTTCATTAAGGTCATTTACAAACGGGTAAACGAGGCAGGGTTTTGTTTTAATTCAAAATATACAGAGAGTAACAGAATGGTGCAAAATGCTTCAGCCAGAGCCACAGTGAAGGGCTGAACTGAATTTCACAGTTCACATGTGTGGTACAGTAGTGGAAATACAGTAAAATCCAGCGAGTGACAATGTACAGCTTCTATTACAGTGGCACGAGTGTTCCTCAGTGCTCCTCTTTGTCTCGGCCCTTCTTCTCCTTCTCGTCCTGCAGGGCCGTGCCCAGCTTCTTGATCAGTACCGACAGCACTTTGTCCAGCGGGTCCATCACGCCCCTCTGCAGCCACTTGGGAATCGTGGTCCTGGCATGGTGGAAGCCCAGTTTTTGCAAGATGTAGTCTACGCCCACCGGGTCGATCTTTCTTCCTGTCCATGAGATGAGCCTGAGGAGAGGAAATAAATGAATTAATTTCAGCCGGTAAATGCTATAATTATATCACTCCAAATGACCTCACTAAATGCAGCTATATTCTGCAATGTGTGTATTTTTTATTTATGATGCTTGAAGTACTCATATTCTACTTCTTACCTTCACATCAATCAAATGCTTATAAAAGGGTGGACAAGGTCACTCATAAATCAGTTAAAAAACCTCAGAAACTCACAAATCCAACAAAAGTGATGAAATCAGCTTAATGTCCTTAATACTGTTTAAAAAGCAAATATTCCAGTATTTTTCTGAGAGAACTTGAGGAAATATTGCTTGGCAGTTATATGCATCTACAAGGTACACAACATGGATAGTGAAAGGGTCAAGAAGAACTGCTGGGGTGGTTTTTGTGATAGTGTGATCTGAAATTTTTTAAAGGTTTAGATGCATATTTTGTAATAAACTCAGGATTACAGAGGGAGTAAAGCGTACAGGGCTCAAATTGTTGCATAAAATAAACACAAGTAAATAAAGATACAGAAATAAAAAGTAAATAAAGACAGTTATAAATGTTAATGGTAATCATTAAATTAGACAAATGGTTAAGTTGATAAGGAGTGTCATGATTCTTGGTTAACTCCTTTTTTAGTTGGGCAAACCTACTTAAAATGGGTATGATTAGGTGAACATGAATACTGTCAGATCTTTATAAGAACAGGAGGCCTTTCAGTTTTGTTGGAGTTTTTCCAGGGGAGGAAGTAAAGATTACTGCGTTATTTAAGCAACAGGGTTCATATCAGCTATAACTTTGAATTTATAACACCATAGCCTGTTTGGGAAGGTAGAGACCAGGTTTTTGTTTGTGATATCCCTTTTACACTGTGGTGGTGTGAACGTCACAAGATATCAGGTCAATCAAAAAGTGATCTTGACCTTTGACCTCCAAACATCTTTAGATCAAAGCCTATTGTCAGTGGCTTGGATCTGAGTTTTTTTCTCATATTCACAAGTGTGACCTACATGAGGCCACAGTGACATTGACCTCTACAATCTAGTTCCTTCATCCTTGAGTCAGAGTGGACATTTGTACACAGTTTGAAGAAACTCATTCAGTGTTTGTGAGATATTGCGGTGACAAGAATGTCCCGAAGTACATACGCCTTAAATGTACGCACACCAGATATAATTCCCCCGGACCTGCTATTGCTGGCACAGAGGCAAAAAAGCAGAAAATAACCTGTAATGTAAGTATTTGATCATATTTCTACAATAAATAGCTGAATTTAGATCCAACCACAGTCTTCACTACAAGTTTTTAGAGTGCAAAGAAGTTATTTGAGTTAAATTTGGGTGGCTTGGTCCTCATTAATTAATAGTCTTATACAACGATGCATGACAGCTAAGTATTTGTGAATTTGTGTGTTTGATCACTCTTCAAACCTGCTGGTCATAGATGCCTCCGCTGCCAAAAATATTCTCCATTTTATTTTCTGCTTATCTGGTTTAGAATAAGACTGTTTTGAAAAATGAGCATCGCCACTCTCTTGTAACCACTCAACATGGATCAGAGCTGACCTGAGGGTCGGCTCCAGGTGCCAGGTGTTGCACATAAATTCCCTCCAGTCCACTGTGGTGTAGTTGATGCTGTCGTCCTTGTCCTTGTCCTTGTCCTTGTCCTTGTCCTTGTCGGCGGAGCTGTCGTCATGATTTGCTGTGGGGCTCTTCTGGCCTGGCCGGGTAGCAAACATCCGTGGGGCGAAAAGGGCTAAAGACACAGGGGGAAGATTCAATAAGGTTGCTGCTCAGCACGCTCCGCTACCCAATGTTTTTTCTTTAAATGTGGCAAACCCATTCAGCAGTAGTGCACAATAAACATTCATTATTATCCCTGAAAGCAGACCCCACTTTAAGAGTTTAGCTCTTAAACTCTATTCACATTCAAATACCCATCTGCCCTATTTCAATTAATCAAACCCAGATGAAAATCTTCGACGCTCGGCTCCTTTCTTTCTATTCAGCTGCAGTCAACAGAACAAAGCCACCACACTATTTTAATTGTCTTGAAGGATTCAAGCTTGCTGGCATGAAGAGTGCTTAATTTGTTCTTTTCTGACAATAGCGGCGCCATTAAAATGTTGCGTGTGTTGGGCTCTCTGACCTCCCCGCTGTGTGTGAAAATAATACTCGGCTCCCTTCATTTCATGCTGCTCTCTGAAAAGTGTCCAGTGGCATACAAACAGCTTTGACAGATGTGGTTCATCCTGTCGTTCTTCCATACTTTACATTCTCGCTGAGGAAAGAACAAATGAGGCCGAGGCTACCAAAAGAAATTTTGTTACGTGCAAACATAATGGCAATAAAAATCTTGAATCTTGAATCATTTCAAGATTCAAGATTCAAGATTTTTGGGACAAAAACCCAAAAACCTTTTTCCTTCTCCTTCAGGTATGCTGACACCAGGTCGTGGAGGAACATGATGAGCTCAGCATCCATGGTGACGCAGATGTGGTCGGTGAATTCCGTCACCACACTACATTCCACTTTGGGCTTGCTGTCTGAGTCTGGAACAAATACAGACAACAGGGTTAGTTCTACCAGTGCATGGAGGCAGATATACAGTACCACGATGCAAAACATTAAAGAGGCTTGGCTAAAAAATGCAATATATCCCTTTTAATACTGTTATTTATTATTCAAAACGCTTAAAAAGTCTAAATATGCTATAAAGTGAGGCAAAAATGTTTTACAAATAACTTAGGCCTTATTTGTCAAATAAAGCAAGCAAAAGTTAGCTTAGCTAGCTTAGCTATGCTTAAGACTTCTGATATGTGCTGAAATCGTATTTTTCCTTTATACAGATTTAGCCACAACATCCACCAACTTCTAATGTGTTAAATTAAGCTGGTAGAGCCAAGCATCATGCCGGCTGGCACAGCTGATGGCAGGAGTGTTTTCAATCAAGACCCAATAGTATGAGAAGTCCACAAAAAACCCCCACATGTTTCTGTCTAATTAAATATTCAAGACAAATCTGTTTTACTTCTTTATTTAAACTATTTTCATCCAGGAAACTTTATTTAATTTAATAAGACTAACTCGTTTAATCTGAATAAACACTTAACATGATCCAAGTACTGTATGTTACATATCTTCTGTAAATTCAGTGGTTAAGTTCATGGTCCGAAAATGTTAATTTCAGAAATATTCCACACATGTGAGGCCCCTAAACTGCTGACAGAAATAGAAGTTCCGTAAATATATCACTCTCTTGATTTTTTTTTAAATTGTAAACGTTGTATATTAACAACTACAATGCGCTTAGAGAATGTAAACATTCACCACTGTAGCTAAATTCCCAACAACATATTCTCCTTATCAATAAACTTTTACCTATCAAGGTTATTTTTTTTAATTTGACCTCATACTTCAACTGTCTACCAGATTGCGGTATTACTGTTTGTTTTGAACAATCTCAAGTCTGATCTTTAGGTCAAGGTCTTTTGGTGCACCTGACGTTCGACTGACGAACCACAGAACGAGCTGGCTCTGCCTGTTTGACGGATCCTGGGAGTAGTTACTACATGTTACAACAGTTAGACCTCTCTATGTTAATTCACTCTGGATATGTAAAAAAAAAAAAAAAAAAAAAAAAAAAAAAAAAAAAAAAAAAAAAAAAAAAAAAAAAAAAACATGCTTTTTGACCTTTGATTGACCTTAACTTTTGGCCACTTTAATCTAACTTCATTGGCAGAGGTAAAAAAAAAAATGCTTTAAATTACTCCAACACAGGCACTTACAGTGTTGAATGATGAGTAAGCTGTATTGTTGTGTGAATTCGAGCATATTCTATATGGAAACAATCAGGTTGCTTGGTTGCCTGAACTAATTGTTGTTATAATGTGATTTGTAATCAGATGGGGGTAATACTTTAACAGTGTCCAAAATACTGCCCGACCATACCAATCCATAATGGTGGTGCTGTACATTTCATTCAAAGCGATGAACAATATTTGTTTCCAGCTCTGTGTATAGAAAGGACTCTAACTTCTAAAGTAACTATTATTGTGCAGTAAAGTCGACGTTGGTCAAAAAACAACTGTCACATTTGCTGACTAATACAGATCGTTTATATATATAAATATATTAAAAGATAAAGTCTGAACTTAAAACCCCTGTTTAATGACACACCCATCCAGCCCCACCTGTCAAGGAAGGTTCCTCAGGATCCTGTACATGGATGGACTTGAAATCCAGCTGCATTCTGGGCAGAGCAAAGATGGTCTCCGTTTCATGGTTGTAGCTGGAGGAGCTGCGGAAACTGCTCAGCAGGCTTGAGCTCTTGGCAGCCGCTCCACTCTCCTGGCTGTTGGCCTCCACATTCCTGAGCAAGTTCAGCTCTGAAACAAGAGGTAAGACAAGTCGGAACTGAGGGTCATGCTCGCACCTGTCTGCTTTTTACAATGTATGGGCACCCATTTTACATTTCAGATAACAGAGAGCAGCTGCACAGAGGCACCGCTGGTCTTTAAGTCCGAGTGGACTAAAGTTGGGAGTATTAAGTTTGAGAAGAACCAATTTCAGTTGCCATTTTATTAAGTACACTCTAAAATCTTGAAACATATATCCAAACATGAGACAGTTTTATTGGACACGTGGGTGCCGTTTATTTAAGACCAACAAGAAGAAATGTGAGTAATAGTAAGTTCACATCAGGCCGCTGTCCGCTATGCTGACCTAAAACTGTTCCATTTGGTATTAGATCTGTTCTCTCAGAACTCAGAACTGATGTTTACCTTCATTCCTCATAGCGGTGACGTAATTGAACCACTCTTTGACTGTGGCAACACCGTGTGGGGGGTTTTCATGCCGCCGGCGGGTGATTTTGGTTATGGTGGCCATTGGGCTTTCAAGTGGCCCACAGGGTTTAGTCACCATGGTGTTATGACCAAGATGGAAGTCCAGTGTCTGAACGATGTAGGTGGAATCATCTTTGGAGCCTGGATGTGACAGAAAGAGAAATCTTATCAAAAAGGGATGACAGTGACAAACTTGAGTGTATAAATCTCATTGAGTCGCAGCCAGTTGTTTAATCATATAATGATTGTCTCACCATCCTCCCAGATCTTCTGGGCCTCTGTCCAGAATGCGATGTTCGGCTCTTCCAGGTGGAACAAAGCCCATGACTTGGAGCGAAAGTTGGGCCCGTGGAAGCAGGCCAGCGTCATGTGATTACCATGCAGGCTCATCGAGCCGCCCAGCTGCACAGCATCCTCGGGCAGAGGCATCTGGAAGAGCGAGATGTGGCAGCCGGCGATTACCTTCAGCACCCCGGGCCAGTGGCGGTGATGGGCCGCATCCATGTCTGTGTGACAAAGATGGTTGGGGGAGGTTGATGGAGGTGGACAAATCAAATCTGACCTGAACATGAAGACATGCTACTGGTGCTGGCAGGAGCCATTTTCTTTACATGAATAGCCTCCAATGTTTTAAATGGAAACACTTTTTACTTTTTTTAATTGCATGTTTGGTAACCTTCCTTGTCAACTGTATGTACAAATTAAGCATATTACAATTACAAATCATTCTTCTGTCTATTCCCAGTGCGACCGTGTGAAACACTTGCAGTGCCGCAGTTGGCATTAAATATTCCACCCAAGCAGTACACAGAAAAAGTGCGTGCTTACAAAGCTCTGCAGATCCTTTCTCGGGATTGATGACGGGGGTTTTGGGGGGCAAGTAGGGACCAGGGCCCCAGGTGGAGAGAGCTCGCTTGCTGGTGTCAAATTGCTGAGTGAAAAACTCCTGCAGCTTCATGCCGATCTTGATGAGGTCCGGTGTGGTGGACCGTGAAATGATCACCTGGAAAATGTCCCACTGTAAGTCTCCGTGGATGAAGATCTCACTGGGAGCGCAGAGGGATGGGAAATGGGGAAGGGGAAAGGTGGGAAGCATGGAGATGGAAGTTAAGTGGATGCAGAGGGCAGAAAAAAGATGAAAACAGAGTGGATTACACATTCCTGCATGTGGTAGAGGTGTTCTGTTGCAAGCTTCTGCTGACATAATTTCACACCTTTTCTCTGATAGGCTGGTGTCGACTGTGCACAGGTTGACCTTCCACTCATCCTGCAGCTGCAGGTCAGCGTTGCTGAAAACTCCCATCAGAATGCTGGATCCCATGTAGTCCACGCGAGCCTCTGTGGAGCCCATTGTGATTTGGATCTTATGGCTGGGCTGCTGATTGGGGTGTTCGGAGATGTGTGCTACAAAAAAGACAGTGACTGGTTAAAACTGTAGTCATCAAACTGGAGGAGAGAAAGTGATTTAAAAGAAAAAAAAAATTTGGATTTTTACCAAATTTTAATCAAGATCACAATTCTCTTCCTGAGTTACTGTTTTGGAAAACTTCATGATTTCACAGTTAACTTGACCTTTGACCAGGGCGGGAATTTAATCAGTGGCCATGTGCCCTTCTGAAAATTGTGTGCCCATCAGCCTCTGTGGCTTTCCTGTCCTGCACTATGCATTTCTGCCCTCAAACTCTATTTGACAAGCACCCGTCAGCAGTGATGTAATTAACACATTAGGGACATAACAATGCACCAACAGACAGCCCAAAAAAACACGGTAAATGGTTAAATCAGTTGAGTGTAAAATTGATCAATTTTCACTTTAAACAGCTTATGGAGATTGTGCTATCTCTCTCTCGCCACCTAAGCACGTCCTTCAGAGATTTGCTTCACTACCCTTGTTGTTGCTGCTGCTGTTCTCAGCTGCTTTGAAATCTTGTTTAATTTTTATCAACCCAGTGAACTGTGCACCAGATTCAAAACATAAATTTGTTCCCCTTAAGAACTTAAAAGCTTTTATTGATGTTTAAGGACTCAGCGCTGAACTCTGTGTCTTGGGTCCATCCCCAGTTTATTTACAATGTTCTTAGAAAAAGAGCTGCTAATGAGTTGTGGAAAAATACCAGATGTCTGAAAATTTAAAGCTTTGTTTACTTACAGACCATCTCCAGAGTGTTCACGTCTATGTTTCCACCCACCACACCGCCCTTGGAGTCGAGCTTGGAGCGGCCGAGGCCCACAGACATGCTGATCTCTCGGTCGCGGTTGCTGCCCACAGACAGTCGGCCCTGACTCTTGAGGCCGCTGGTCGTCCAGCTGCAGGGGCAAACACAAGTACAATGCTGCTAAATAATGCAGTAGCGCTGTTGATGAAACATGAATGACCCTTTTTGCAACAGCTTGCTCGGGAATAAGAACAGGTAAGTAAAAATGAAAAGAGCATTTCAGTGCCAACATATCAGTTTATAATTCCGATGGTATGTCATCATAACCAGCTTTGTAGTTAACCTCCATTGCTGGTGCAATTATTACTTCAAAGACCCATTTCTAAATGTTTTTCTGAAGGAACAATATTCTGGAGTCCTAAATAATTTACTCTGGAGGTGTAGAGGGACAGGCAGGAGACGTATGTGCTGCTCAGAGTCAAAACACTTCCAGAGTAAAGGATAACGCAGAGCTCATAAAAGAACCACTGCCTTTGTTGCTGTGATTGTCACTGATTCAGTATGTTTTTCCACAACTCTGCCCTCACTGTAGAAGTGAAAGTTTCTTCAGTATAAGAAAAAAGTGTATAAAGAGATGAGCTCAGTCCATAAAGGTGATGATGAATGTATAAAACACACCAGAGATTAGATATCTGTACAGTGGTGGATCAACTGATTCATCAAATAAACGTAAATAAACAATGTTAACCAAGTCCAGCTCAGTTTTCATCACACATTTTCAGCTTTACCATCTTTAATGACATTTTCACGCAGTGTTTTATTGTTTTTACTATAAAAAGTGATAAAGTGAAGGCAGTCATTGTTAACTAGAAAATAGTGTTTAATCATTCACTTCAAGGGTGACATTAATCTCTCATGGACTCATTTACCAGAAGTTTTACTTTCACACTTAGCTTTGAGGCCAAATTTAAGCGACACTCATAGGATTTAGCAGCAGAAGCACAGAGGGTGGAAGCAATTCAGTTTCTGTATAAATATTTATTAACTATTGCATCAGCTGTTAGATTTTTTTTTAAGACAGGGAACTGAACATCTATCTCTTTTTTTCTGAGAGAAAACTGTTAAAAGAAACAAGGAATATTTCTAGAAAAGTCTGTGGAAATAATTACAATACCTAAGAACAAAATCCATTTAAAAAAACTTGTAGATTGACTGCCGTGCTTGGTAACTGTCCAAACTTTAGACAGCTTGTATTTCCACAAAGGAACTAACTACTGCCAAGAAACGGTACTATTATGGGCTCCCTCCTAGGGACGATTTCACTAAATTTAAAAGAACTGCAGAAACTTTGTGCACTCACGTATTGTTTCCCATGACGTTGCTCATGTTCATTTGGACGGTGAGCTGTTTCAAGTTGATGGCGAACACCACCAGAGTCTCCCACGGCGCCCCCTGCTGACCTGCTGCCTTACCATTCTTACTGAATGAGGGAGTCGATGTCTTTGTCACAGAATCTAGGAAGGAAAGGAGAAACGCGGGATAAAAGCCACTTGAGCTTGTATAATGAGCAACTTCTCCATCACATCACTGCAGTTTCTTGTCTCACTCATTGTAAATGTTTATCAAAATTGCTATGCAGTGCTCATAAAATGTGGTTGTTGGGAATTGGCTGAGTGCCTGTCCTCAAGTATTAACTGTGGATTTAGAATACGTACTTAACTGCTTGACAACTAAAAATGTTTAAGACGTCCCCAGTATACATTTATTACTTAGGTTCCTATGCTGGGCGCCATCAACTTAAAGCTGCAACATTCACCCCAACTTCTGGTACAATATGAGATACAGTTTGAGAAATAAGTTTAGTAGAATATGGCCCTTGCAAGAGTAATTTCTGATTACCTCTCCTAGGAGCGGAGGAATCAGACACGCTCCTGGTACGTCCGGGCGCCGGAGATTTTAGGTGGCCCAGACCATTCGGAGACATATTGCACCCAGCGGAGTGCTCTGAAAAGACATTGGGGGACTGGGGAATGTGTTGAGTTCCAGTGCTGCCGTCCCAGGTCCTCCAGTAGGCTTTCCGGCTGGACTCGGGGGACAGATGTTGGGTTACATTTTCTGCTGAGTCAGGGGTGGCAGGGCCAGAGGCTGTAGCAAGGTAAAGATTGAGAGATTAAAGTAAAGGGCAGCCCATGAAATGCCAACAAGGAGAAGGGGGGAGGAAATCCTGGAAGATGGAAGTCAGCAAGGTGAGTTCAAAATGAACATAAGCTAAACCCATAAACACAAGCAGATGGACAGAAAACATCAGAAATACACATTTGTGCATATGGCAAAAAAAACAACCCTTTATCATTTTGTCACTATTATTTGGCCAGGTTACAGTAATAATGTTGAAACAAAACGCCTTAAATATGGATATTGCTGCAAAAAAAGCTACACATTCTTAAAACCAGATGCTTTCACACACGTTTAAACTGGAAGCACAGAAGATCTAAACAATCAACACAACAGAGATTAGTGTCCTTAGTTCAGTATCTCTGAAATTATGGCATCATAAGCATAAGGTGCAGATCCATGGAGCTGATTCAAATTTTGGCATGGTGTTTTTTTTTTGTTTTTTTTTTTAATATATTCCAACTTATATTTTCAGCCACATCTTCATTTGTATGAGACCAATTTACAACAAACAAAATGCTAATTCATCAGGAGATCATAGACCTTCATGTTGACACTATGATGTGGCTTTTTCTGTGCTGAATTCTGAATTGAACATTTGTTTAAAAAGGTCACACCGACACACTGACCTTTGACCACCAAAATCAAATCAACTTTTTTGAGTCCAAGTGAAATATTTTAGCAAATTTGATGAAATTCCCTCAAGATGTTCTTAAGATATTGTGCTTACAAAAATAGGATGTATTAAGAGACATAACAAAAATAACACTTTCAGCCTTGGTGTATACTGCAGAGGCAAAAAAGGCCAAATATTGCCTGAGAACTTTCAAAAAGGATGATCATTTATTTTCTGCCTGAGAGTTCCGTGACCTGTAGTATTAAGTGTTGTTACCACTAATAAATAATGGTGCCAATAAATCAACCACAATTGAAAACTTAAACCACAAAAATACTTTAAAAAACTTAAAGCACCACCAGCAATCAGTTTAAATAGATTATTATTTAAACAGATTAGATTATAGGATATAGGTTTTTCACTATAAGGAGCCAAGTAAAATCTGACACTGATGCACTGATACATCACAGATGATAAAGAGCAGAAAAAAAAAAACAAAAAAAAAAAACTACACTAACAGATCAATGCCGCTGAAAGGTCAAAAAGTCACCTGGCAGGTTAATTGTTTGGTCTCCAAGGAAGAGGCGCCGGGCGATACTTCGACGGTACCAGGCTCTGGGGAAGGCCAGGATCTCACTCAGTCGTCTCATGTCGTACTTGAAGGAAGCTGAGCCAATGTCACACACAGCTAAGGGGAGAACATCACAGTTGTTCAGACAGGAGAAACACTTATCAGAGGGTGTTACAGTGCAAGCATATTTGTAGCTTGTACTCCTTTAAACTAATCTCCAAGGGGAAATGGAACACTTGTGCATCCTGACACTCAAAGATGGGAAAGGTACATTTTTCATCTGTCATGCTCCTCGCTCTAATTTCTATGCCTGTAAAAAGTCCCATTTACTGCTTCATGGACTCACTGCAATACTTCAAATTCAAAAACTGTAACTCTCCTATGGAGCAGCTCTGCCTTGAATGGAATTTCTTATCACTGTTGTTCTGCTGTGTGATCTGTTTATTATTATTTCAGGTATCTTGTTAAATTATCATCATCATCATTAAGGTATCCTCTGCAGTCAATACCCAAAACCAAAAATACTAAATTTAAAAGGAAAATATTAAGATATTTTACTTAAAAAAAAATGTGACCATCAGATGAAAACCTTCTACCGTTATGCTGTTAAGAAAATTTCCCAAATAACCAGTTATGAATTTCTCCAATATTCCTTCACTCACACTGATTCCCCCTCCCTACAAATAAACATTTCTAACTGAACTGACAGACTAAAAATAGTGTTTAACAGAGAAGCAGTCCCTTCGGAGGTGATGTACCTGAGATATTGATGAGGGTGGTGTCTATTTTGCCACCTTTGGCAGGAGTGAAGCTTTCAGTGAAGGTGGGGCCACCGCTACGCCTCATCCTGGACAAGCTGACCTTTACAAACTCCAGGTTGATACTCAAAGAGTCTTTTCTTCCTGTTACTGAAGATGGCTCCTCATCAACTGCACCTTGCAGAAAATAATAATCATGATGAGGATGAAACTTTAACTTCCATCTTTGTGGCAAGATGGGACATTTTTGTCTCCATCATATCCAAACAAATCACAGTAAAGGAGAACAAAATGCTGCGACATTAGAAACTGTGGCTGTGTATTAGCACATTTCGATACTACAAGTTTTCCATACCTAGTGGCCCCGAGCCTGGGGGCAGGCCTGTGACAGCAGATTTCTGCTTTCCAGCACCATAGGGGTGGAAGACATAGAGAGAGAAGTCAGACATGCAGGCTGTGAAGCTGAGGCCTGAGGAGGTACTGGGGGAACCAGTGAGGTCGGACTGACTGCTGCTGTGGCGGCTCCTGCCCAGGGGGCTCCCCAGCAACGGGGAAGCTGAAGGGAGGGAGAGGAGGGCAGGAAAATGCAAGACAAAATAAGAGGTCACACAGAATAGGCATCAATTAACCATTTTCTGGTCTGATAGCTTCTTATCAGGGTAAACTGTATATTTACTCTAAGAATGAAATTTAAAAAATGCTACAAAGCAACAAAATGAAAGCATGGCAGAACCTGCATGATCTGACACAAAGACAGATTGTGGAGAAAAGTAATGAATGCATGAAAACAAGCTGTGAGCAACATCAAATCATATGGGGAGCAGAGGTAGCATGAAGCAGTTAATAGATATGCTCACTGTGTCTGAACTAAGATTTTGAATGCAAATGTTTCAGTTCTGCACACATGACAGTTTGTTATTCTGCCAGTCATGACTCTGCAGACCTTTGCTGGGTGGTGGTTTAGGGAAATGTTGCCCTGGTGGAGTGGAGGATGGGGGGTGAGATCCGTCAGTGGGGTGGGCTCCTGTCGGGGTCTCCAGTTCTCCACGGTTAGAGGAGAAGACCAGGTCTAAAGAGGGCAGTTTCAACATACACTCCACCCTGGACATCGGCAGGCAACTGAAGCGGATCTGTGAGGGCTGCGAAACACAGACGACAACTGATGTTTATGTCCAGTCCTCTCTACAGTGTAAGCTGTACTGTGTAAATGTGGAATATAAGGCTGTATGGTTATACAAATTACAATCAGGTACTTCCATATTTAATGAATATGTTGAAAAACAAAATAGCACTCATACACCTTACACTATCTTTGGATAGCTTCATATCTTAACAACTGCACAAAATGTACAAAGTCAATGTGCTCTGAAGAACACCCAGGTCTCATCAGATATGTTTCTTTTGCTTTTTGCGAATGTCAAACAATAACCTTGTGGAAAGGTATGTAATGTAATAAATAGGTTTACACAAGAACTGACAAACTGACACACGATCTACAGCTAATAATCAGTAAATGGATTTTTAAACACGATTTCTGCAAGTTTTTCAAGTTTAATTTAAGAGATTTAAAAACTCTTTAGGGCCAATATGAACTCAATACGACATACATACAATAAAAAAGGATAAGAAGGCATTTTGGCTTCTTATCCTTCTTCTTATCATGTGGCTTTTTAGCCTAAATGCACTAATCATCAGTCAGATCTTGTTAAACCTATAGTCCTCAAAAGCTGCAATTAACAGTTATTTTAGTCATCAAATTAATCAGCCGATTAGATTCATGATTAATTAATTAATCATTTACTCAAAAAATTGTCAAAAAAATGTCATCACATTCTTTTGGAACCCAAAGTGATGTCTTCAGATATCTTCTTTATTCCAACCAATAGCTGAAAACCCAAAGACTTTTCATTTGCTGTCAGAAATTACAAACAAAAGCAGCAATTTCTGACATTTAAGGAGCTGGAACCAACAAATGTTTAATAAGTTGACTCAAAACAAGAAAAAAAAAAATCATTGGATTATCAAAATAGCTTTCCATGTATTTTTTTTCGATAAACTAATTGATTAATGAATTACACACAAAATATCATTGCACAATAAGTGTGCCTATAAAATCTGACCGGCTTCAAAGTCTGCATTAATGGTAATGGTTCTATGTCGGTTTAATTATTTAAGTTTGTTACAGCATGTTGTATATAAATATTTCCCAAAACACATTAAAAATAAATAGTTAATTTAATTTTAAAAATTAATTTCATAAACAATTCAAATTAGTCATGTATCGCATGTGGTTAAGACCTGAAATCCAGATTAATGGATTTTAGACTAACTGCAAAAATCCTGTATACAGGAATTAAAACTGAACATAATCCATCAATTGGTGTGTAAGAATTACTGTTGCTAGCACCTGGACTCTTACGTAGACCACCACATCCACAGGGAAGGAGGAGTAGGCCGATGTGGAAGAAGAAACTAGGGAAGTGGTTGATTCCTCCAGCTGCTCCGCATCAAACTGACCCATGTCCTCCTCCTGGGATGCCATGGCTAATGGGAAGGTACAAACAAAAAGAACTGACTATGAATGCCACACAAAAGGGATAATCGATACCACAAAATCAGTAATACAACTCGCACACACCTGCGTAATTCCTCTCCACTGGAGTGATAGGAATGGTCTCCAGGGCTTTTTCCAGAAAATCCAGCAGACAGGGGCTGATCACCATTTCCTCTGGCAGAGTCTGAAGGGCCACCCAAGCGTACAGCTTGGCCATCTTTACTCCTCCACTGCCCTTACCTTTGGCTGCAAAGACACATGGGAGTTTAAGTCATCTGCAGCATGGACTCTATGTCACCAACACTTGAAAAAGGTTAATTTCTTCAATTTGATTTCTTTTTGGTGTCTTCCCCCCTGCGGCATTCCATCCATATGCATGAATCCATCCGATCTAAGATTCCCTGTGAATTCATGCTTTAAAATAGCAGAGGAAATCGCATGCATTTGATTGGGTGCCTTCATGTGCAGATGTAAATCATCACCTCTGGGAGGCGTGGCATACTAGTGTCTGCGATTACAGATGGTGCAGCTAGGGCATGCAATTGAAAATGAGGGAGCGCTCAGTACCTGATGGAATAGGTGGGGGCAAGGGAGGTAGGAGCGAGTTAGTCTTTCTTTGGACAGCATTGGGAGGGTTGGGAGGGCCACTATCTTTCATACCATACAGCTTGGACTCTTTTGAGAGAGTGCGAGGGAGGGAAGATCCGCGTGAGGCACTGGGCGACTCCGTCTTCAGTGTCTTGGAGTTGTAGTGCAGCTGAGGGAGGGGAAAGGGGAGAGTAAAACATTTATAGATTTTTTTTCCTTATCAATTGGTGCGCAGAGGGGGATGCTCACCTTAACATCTACTCCTGGAATGTAAAAGACCGTAGTCTCCAAGTCATTGGATTTGGTCTGCAGGGAGGAGGGGCATTTCTTGCCAGCAAGCAAATGGGTGGTGGATGTGGATGTGGAGGTGGGCTGCAGCTTCTTCTTCTTGGGGGGAGACTCCTGGTCCAAACTCCTGAGGCTGCGCTCACAGCTCCTGTAAAACCCAGAGCGAGAAGAGTCCTGTCAGATGGTAATGGTCTGTTTTATGCTTTATTCTCATTCATGAGCTGAAAATAGAAAGTTCTGAGTGCTGAGCTACTGAATAAAGTTTTATCTGGCAAATCAATCAAGTGAATTGTGTCAGTGTGATTTGAACCTTTAAGACACATTGTTTTGAAATTGATTCACAGCAGGGAATATGAGTCACGCCTAAAATAAAATTCTACTCTCTCTACAGTAGTCATTCTACAAGTAGCCTTTCATATACCTCCTGAGGGAAACGTCCTCATGCTCTGCTTGAGTGGTGGTGGGGTGAAGGACACACTTCCCGCTGTCAATCTCCACACGAACATCCAGCTCGAAATCAATGTTTCTTTCAGTTGCGGGGCTGCTGAAGCTTCGGCCGGCAGGTGTGCTTGGCCAGCGCTCACTGAACAGCTGACTCACGGCGGAAAACCCTGAAGACTTCCTGTGAGACGCTTGCCTGAGGAGAAAAATCGTTAAGCTTTGATTACTCTAGAGAAAATAAATCATATAAGAAAAGTTTCATGGCACATCCAACATTCATCACAAGAACGCTCGAGGAGGCAAACAAAACAAAACAACTCACAAGGGCCTTCGGTAGCTGGGCGTTCTCTCGCGTTCAAACTCGTCCTCCTTTTCAGAGTCTTCAGAGGAGGAAGAGGACAGATCATCACGCCTCATGTCGTCGTGCTGGAAGGGAGGCACGGATGAGAAGACAGCGGGGCTGACAGGGGTACTGAAAGCTGAGCGCTCGCCCTCGACAGCGGATGGAGAATGGAGATGAGGGTGGTAAGAATGGGATGGCTCATCAATGGTGACGGACAACAGGTCCACCTCTATCTCCTCAGGAAACTTTAGAGGACAACAGAGAGAAAAACTCACATAGGGTTTTATGTCTGAAGTAAGTCTGAAGGTTCGACATGGACAATTTGAAGGAGACAGCGTTCTCTTGATCGGAACATGAAACCAGCACCGGTGTCCAATGACTGAACACCGCCAAAGGAAATTAGAGTTCATGCACCATGAGGAGGAATCAAAGAGAGGCATCACCAGACAATGAGGGAGATGGTAGATAATGTGACACTTGGCCAGCAGAAAAACACTCTGATGAAGTGACAATGGTAAAATATCCAAGTTGAGTATTGGTAGAAAGAGAAAGGGAAAAAAAGCCAATTGTGAACAGTGTCAATGGACTGCACAGACAGGTAGTGACAAAATCTGACTGCTGCTTGGTGTTGATGAGAGTGCTGAAAATGTTTTCAACTGCATGTGAATCCAATCCAAATAAAGGGGCATCACAGCAACAGTGTCTGTCTTTATATTTTATTTACAGAAATTATATGAATCAGGTTTCTTCACTGAGCAGCTGAAGTCTGTTCTTTACAGGCAACAATTTAATGAAAATCCAATAGGCTACTGGGACAATAACTTTGCGCCTGTCATCGATAAAAAGTGAATATTGTAAGTATTGTGAAGTGAAACAGATTTTAACACTCAAAAATAATGCCACAGCAGAAAGATTCAACCTTCAAGGAAAACAAACCCAGCAAAGTCCTCAGAGATTGATTACAGAAATTATCTTGAACAAACCTGACCATTGTTTGAAAGCTCAAACTGCTATGACAAACAACAGTGGTTCAAAGGCAGACCAAGCGTAGCCGCTGGAAGTCAGTCAATATACTGAAGAATAGCTGATTTGAATTTTAAGCATTGTCAAGACAGGATGAGAATGCATAAATCATTAATTCATTAAGTGGCATGTGGCATTCCAGCTATAAATTTGTACATACCAATTTAATGCATGTTAGTGTTGGGTTGAGGGAAGAATTTCT
Organism: Mola mola; assembly: GCA_001698575.1. NCBI lineage: Eukaryota > Metazoa > Chordata > Actinopteri > Tetraodontiformes > Molidae > Mola > Mola mola. The sequence continues at coordinate 10,444,812 of KV751346.1, forward strand.
TACATCTTTCAAATGGAAAGCCGCTGTTTTGTTTTTTTTTGTTTTGTTTTTTTTACAGAGTAGTAATTTGAATTTGTTGCCACATCATATTGAGTATTATCACATCAATTATTCATAGCACGAATCAGGACACTAAATCAGGATTACAGTAAGTTATTGTGCACATGAACGCAGTGATGTATGTATATCATTCTGCTTTGACTTTGCATGTTCAGAAGTAATCAGCAGGGCCAAGATAATCATAGAGGAGATGAAGATAAATATATGTCTGTGTTGGTTTGGAATTTTAAATTTGTTAAATTCAATCTTTTGAACCAAATACCTTAAACACCTCTCCTGGACTGACAGGTAAGAATGCAGAATCCAAGGCCTGATTGTTCATCTTCTATTGGACAAAGGAGTTATTAAAAAATAAACTAATCCAAAATAAAAACAAAACCCTGTGAGGTCACACCTATGACCACATGACCACATGACCATCATACTACAGTATTTACAGTAAAGAGATTATTTCAAATGACAAACACGTGAAAATGGAGGATGAGATGATGATCTGTCAATCAATAACAGCACAAAACAACAAAAATATCTTCTCTATCAAAGCTTAAATTTAATTTAAATTTGGTTATAATAAATCATAAGTTGGCACTAGTGCAATCAGATTTGTACAAAGTTCTGTTTTATGTTTTGTCAGCATGAAAAACTAATAGGATGGTTTTTATTTACCGTGTCTTGGATGTTGAAGGTGACTCGGGGTCCAGGAGAAGATGCATCGACTCGGACATCTGGGAAATCATCCACATCTCCCATTCTGGACATATGAACACAGTTAAGTGATATAAACAAACTGTAAGAGACACAACATGAATATAAATAAACTTTTAACAATATGCACCACATTTTTCTTAGATTCAAGGAAAACACTACACTGTTATGTATCAGAATAATTTTCAGTTAGAGTTATTGTTTTCCAACTGCTGGTTTTACAGCCAAATGTTAAAATATCATTATTACACTATTTTTGAGATATCTGCAAATTACTAGAAACAATTTTGATAAGAACTTTCTCTCATCTACACACTATTATCTAATTCGTGAGTCACTGCATCCTCTTTTAAAAATCCTCTTAATAAGTAATGTCTTTGAAAAACACGCTGCAACAGTGGTTCAAAAGAGGGGAAATTTGATTTTGTTTGTTTACAGTAAATGCTGCATGAAGCACTCTTAAAATTGTAATTTCCATTATGATGAGATAACAGGAAAAGTGGATAATCCTGGCCCCCATTTGCTTGTTTCTTTTTTTTACCTCTGTCGGTCCATCCTTTTCAGAGGGGGTCTGCCTGCTGCTGTCGAGATGCTTTTGGAGCGGTTATAGCTTGGTTTATATCCAAGTCCCCATTTATCCTTCAGAGAGGCAGCCTGGTTAGGTACAGACACAAAGTCAATAACACTTTCTTTTAGTCCAAATAAAAGACAACCAGGTATTTTGAAATGCAGTGGATACCATCTTTACTGACAATTTTGCAAAGTTCTTTGGCAACAAAGTTTATAGTTGTGGCTGTCAGCCACACATTGAAATATTTTTAGATGAATACTTCAATTACTTTTTTGAACATGTTTTTTTCTCCAGCAAAGATTACGTTAGAAGATACATTTTTTTTTTTTTTAAGTTAAAGTGCTTTATTCTGCTCTTTTATTTCTTACCAGTTTTAATTATCAGGTCAATTTACTTACCCCCAAAGGTTTAGGATTTTAAGTAGTTTTATTCAGCTAATATATGTTCAAATGGTCCTTTTCCTAATAAGTTCAGTTTTAATCAGGAATGGGAGGTAGTGGCAACACATTGTCCGTCTTTATTTAGTCTAACGTAGGCACCAAATGTCAGCAATTCTATTCAGTATCTGAACAAATTTCTTACCTTCTGTTTCTGAGTTATTGTGTTGAATAATGGACAGAAAAGTGTTCTTGTGGAAGATTATGATACAGTAAAGTTGGTCCATTGTTTTATTAATCACTTGATGGAAACTTAACAGATTAATCAATTAATTATGGCTAATAATTTCAAATTGGAAAGTTATGTCCAATTTGAAGAAACAACCTTTACTTATTCCTGAGATATTGTGTTCATGGTTGGTTGGTTGGTCGGACAAACAAATGGAAAACTCAAAAATACAATCCCTTGAGCCACAGCATGTGATAACAAAATTGCAATTGTGATTTTCCTCCAAGTTGGTTATTATATGCACAAGTGGATTAAAATGGAAATATTGGTTAGGGAAGGTAAAGTGATGAGATTCACCCTCATGCTGGAGCGACGCAGTTTCTTCCGGACATCTCTCCTGATGTCGTTTACGGCCACAGACTCCAGCTGCTGATAGCGCTGGATCTCCTGGTTAATGGTACCTTCACTGGCTCCCAATTTTCTGTGGTTAAAAAAATAACATAAGATTGAAGACATTTCGTCACAAGTAGAATCATTTAGAGTTATCATTATGAATGCAAGCGAGAATCTTACTTGAGGTCGTCGATGACTTTGGCCTGTTCGTTCAGTTCTCTGATGTCAACCACCCTCTTGGTAAACTTTCTTCCACGAGCATCAATCACTTGGTTTCCCATTACCATCTGCCGTCTGGGGTCAACCGTTTCCTGTTGGGTTAAAGCAACGACAAAAACCCAGGCACATTTATCTGATACAATGGCAACGAAGTGAAAAAATGCGGATGACTAAACCAAAGAATAATTTAATTGGAAAATTGATGCCAGGCAGCTGCTGTTAATTAAGAGAATATTCTTCCCAAATCAGTTTGATTAAAGGTGAGTTGTGATGATCATTATCATTCAATTGGAACAGGTTATATGTATTTCCGTCTAAACACCAGGTATCATAAATGTCAAAAGACAGGAGACACCACCACCATCAACACTCTACTCAATGTATAAAAACAGAGGAGAGGGGAAAAAAAACAAAAACAAAAACAAACAAAACAAAGCCCTACTGCCATAGGGAATTGTGTTCCATAATTTTCATTTCACCCATCATTGGAGCTTAATGAGGAGGGTAGTGAAAGCCAATGCTAAGCAACACTTTATCATGCCACAGTATATATATATTTATTTTTTTTAGGTTAAAGCATAAAAAGAAGTATTGCTCAGCATTTTGGAATCCACAACCTTCATCGGATAACGGCAAGTGAGCGAGATGTATCACCACCTTGCCAGTGGTTTTGTAAGAAAAGAGTTTCACACTTTGGGTGGCTACATACACAAGCCCAGGAGAGGGGTCTTTGGGGCCTGGCACTGCCCGCTTGGAGGCGAGGCGATGCACAGTTTAAGTAGTCAGCTGGGACAGAAACACTCTGAGGCCTGGGGTTGAGGCCCAGGATGTGGTTTACCAGGCGCTTCTTTAAGGTCAGCCGAGAGCTGAACTGGCTCCCTGGAGTCTGTAAACAATGGCAGGGACAGATGTGTGCAGAAGCGGAAGCATTGATGTCTCGGGTCAGGTGTTCCTACACTTGAAGGTGAGCCAGCTAGGATTTGTTCAAATGTTCTGAACAGATTTTATAGGAATAGTTCAACATTTTAGGACACAAGCTTTTTCAGTTTTTTGCATGGATTTAGATGAAAAGACAGATACGCTAAAGTGCATGACTGTCTTTATTGTGAAGGTAAACTGAGTAGTGCATTAGCTTAGCTTATCATAGACTGTCATAAGAAGCAGCATCTGCCTATCAACACACCTAAAGCTCACACGCAAAAATGTATCTTGTTTTATATCCACAAAAATTATATATTGCAGTTTTACATTGGGTCATGAGTGGGATAATATCTTGGCTGGGTGCAGACCTCAAGGAGTCTTGATATCTCATGTAACCCTCCATGATATCTAAAACAGTTGCTTTGGAGGTGATTGTAGGGAGTCAAGCTGGCTGGCTTCCTGTTGTATATTCATTGGAGATAGGGTGACATTAATCTTCCCAGCTATCTTTCCCCAAGAAGGCAAACAAGTATATTTCCCAAAATGCTGATATTTTCTTTTAATTGGAAACAACCGTCAATGGAGTTCAATAACTTAGGTTCACTGTTTTGTCTTTTTTTTTTAATTATTATTGTTTATTTTTAATAACTTCTAAGTCTACAGAAATCAGTATGACAGATATCTGAGAACTTCCTAATTGGAGTGAAAAACACAACTACTAGTGACAGCATTTCCTGGCATGGTGTAAATAATTGACTTGACTTGAGATTTTATATTTCATATTTGTTTACTCTTATCCCTTTATTCTTTATCTTTCTTATTTTATCTATTGTTTGCTGTGGGTGCACTTTATTCTGCTCTGTACTCTTCTGCTGTTGCAACAATAGAGATAGAGAGATAGAGATGACTTTATTAATCCCCGTATTGAAAACAATGCATATTTCCCCATTTTGGGACAATAAAGGCATTATCTTATCTTATGTTTCTCTTAATATTACAATGCATCTTCACAAATATGTCTACAGTGATATTCAAACAGTAAAAGACTTGGTTAAATTCAGCTTTGGCAGAATCACCATTTACAAAATAGCCCAAATAAAAGATGACTGACCATGTGGATGGTGGGCGACATGGTGTCAGCCTCGTCCTCATCTGAAAGGTCCGCCATGTTGATGGAGTTCAGGTCAGCAATGTCATCGGTGTCCTCCTCGCCAGTCAGTGATGTCAGCGTGTTACCCAGGGCATTAAGACGTTTACCAATATTGGGATCCATGTGCACATCGATACCACACATTTTCCAAAGCACATTCAGTGTCCAGGTACCAGCACTGCTGCTCTCTGTGTTTTTTAAGAGGAAGCCAGCAGGGAGAAATAGCATGTGGAGTGCGGATAAAATAAAAGCAATTAATAACATTTCAGACAGTAGTCACATGCTTTTTGTGCGGCCAGATAGTTTAAGGAACTTGCCTGCAGAGGGTTGCCCTGTAGTCCTGGAACATACTTCATATGTACCATCAGGGACAACACCTGTATACAGGTCACACAGACAGAAAGGAAACAGCCATCAATAATTCAGAGGAGCTGCATGCACAGAAAGTCAAATCAGAAATCACAATATTCAGGTGATTAACCACATATTAAGCAGGTTGATCTTTTTTGTGTTTGTTAATCACCTCGGAGACTGGGTCTATGTCTTCAAATTTTATTTGTTGTATTTTTAAATTTTTTTTTCAAATTTTCTAAATTTGATATAACTGAAGTAAAACAAACTATACTGTCACTCACAAGCATTCATGACCAGATCCCCTCGGACTTCAGGCTTCCAGTCGTCCCAGGACGTCTCAAAGCCCTCGGCAAAGCGGATGCAGAAATTCTTGAAGTGGCCTTTGCTTACCAGGGACTCGGAGGAGCAGGCGGTGATCAGTGTGCTCTCAATGGTCAAGACCAGGGCTGAGCCGGTGTCAAAATCTATGCTGTGGTTGGCCTGACAGAAGGGCAGGGAGACAGGTTAGCCAGGCTTTAAGGTGAGGGGGAAGTACATGAAAAAGAACCCCACTTCCACGTGATCGAAAAAGTTAGCTGATAACAATTCATTCTACAGATCTGAATATCCAATTTAAACAAGATCAATATGGTTATTTTTATGTGATTTCAAATAAATAGAACTTTCTGAAAAGTGAAATATCAACAATAGTGCTCCTATAATGAATGAAATGTTAAGCAGCTTTTTCAGTAGGTTACATTGTGTTCAATTACTGGATTTAAAAATGCACATATTACCTGAATTTCTGGATTTACTCTGCAATGGTCTTAAAATAGGGGTCTCATTATCTGATATAAAACTGATTGGAATTTTAGAGTGATTACTGCAGGAATCCAGGTAATTTCCCAAGGCCTGAGTTTTTTTGTTTTTTCTTATCTGCCATGTTCATCACTGTGCCATTATATGTTGCACAATGTCATGAGAGCCTCTGAAATATTAGCCTGGAAAAAAATTTTAGTACCACATATTAATAAGACAATATTTTGGTGATCAACCGGCATAGCTTCTTCTTAGAGTGAAGTAATTAGATCCAAATTACACCCCAGAACACCTCATCAGCTCAAGCTTCATTAGTTGTTATGCTATCTTTGTTGAGGGCAAATCTGATTGGTACAATCTGGTGCAACCTGGCATTTTAAATCAACATGATGACACTTGCAATGAAGTGTTAGAGTGTCATGGAAGAGTATTGATCACAGGAAGTTATAGTTCCACAGCAAGCCATCACAAGCAGAGTAATAACTTGTAAGTTACTTTTCGAGCATTTTTGTGCCGGCCTACTGATGTGCTGGCCCCAGCTTCGGTGGTGCTTCCCTCTGTAATGGGTACTTGTCCTCTCTATGGAAATAAGTGTGAAACAGCAGCTGGTACATGATGTTTCTATTGATGACATACTAGAAGTATAAACAGACAACTGATATATTCATTAATGTCCAATTTTTCCCCTAAAATTTCTAGTAGTGTTTAAGGATGACAATTCAACCCATTAGAGCCGAATACAACATTAACTGCATGTGTATTTACCTTTAAAACCTGATGAGATGCATATTTGTTTCACTTTCCAAAGTAAGTACCGTTCTTTTTGTTTTTGTTTTTTAAAACCATGTTCATGCACTTTAGGGCAAAGAGGTAATTTGCAATAAAAAACACAAGTGTAGATTTAAAAGAGTTTTTTTTCCTATTTAACTTAATTTTATTCATTATTTTTTTATCTGCTTCATGGGCAGAGAATTAAGATATTAGTGAATGTTAGCAATTCTGTCAAGTTTTTCAGAAAAATAGTGTAAAAACTTATTTTAAGTGCAGTTTTTTGGGGTGCATTACATTTTTATAAGTTAATAAAATTGCAAAGTTAGTTGGTAAAACACAAAATAAAAACATTTGGTAAAACTTCCTGCATAGATATTAGGCACTGACATAAATAAAGATGGACACTGCATCTCTAACTCCTCCCACTGTACAAAAATTAGGCCAAATGACTAATAAAAATAAACAAGTGCCTTCATCATGGGCTGATGGCATAATTTGAAACAAAGTCTGTTAGCCAGTGCCTTGACATTGGAGCCATGATATTGATTTGCCACCTATTCATCAAATCCAATTTCACAAATTTCTAATGGCATCAAATAGATAATTAAAACCAAACTGGTAAGAAACTTAAACACAAATTTGGCGTTTTGGGTTTAGCACACGTTCTACATAAACAGATGAAGGGGTGGAATTTACCCGCCACCAGGGTCTTATCAAGGTGTAGATAGATGTATTTTATTGATCCCAATCTGGGAATTGCTTTGTTACAGCAGCAAAAAAATAATTCAGAAGTACTATATAAAGATAAAGTAAAAAATATTCTAAAATGTAGAAAGTATAAGAATAAAAAATAAGATTTAAAAATATAGTGTATGAAAATATATGTCTACATACAAGCATGAGCGTAAAAATATGTGTAACACAAGTAAATATTCAATACCAGTTTATTAGGAGACAGTGGAATCAATCAGTTGTCATTGTGTATCATATCAGCAGTTGTTTGCTTTGCATTTCAAATGCATATTTTAGAGGTTGGGGAAACAATGAAGGTCTGTGGCAGGGTCTGCCCACTAACAAGTTATGTAGTGGAAACATAAAAATCGTTTTTTGAATGTCAAGAAAAAATGTTATTTTTTTTAAGGCTATAAATCAAAGAAAAATTAATGTCAATGCCATGGCATGCAACTTGGAAAATAAATGTTGCAAGTGTTTAACAATTTGTCAACAATTTTACAAATGTAGCCCGAAAGTAACTTGTCTAGGAAAGACCTTATGTTTTTAGAACAAGTAAAAACAGCACTACAATTGACCCATTATATTTTAATACCAATCAAATATGCTTAAACTTGTTAGTTTTCAATTTTATGATTATAATATTTGCATTAAACACAAAAACAAAACATGAATATTTTAAATGAATGACATTGAAGCCAACCTATTATTATTGTCTACATAATTATTAGACAGTATAGGAAAATTTAAATGTACATTCAGCTGTTTCACTGATATCATTTAAAAACTAACAAAGCAGCTTACCTGGGATGTGCTGGTTATGGGGAGGCAGATGCCCAAGTCGTTGACAGTGAGCTGCAGGAAGAGGGTGCTGAAGGCCTGGGCTGATGTCTGCTGGATGCCCGGCAGCTTGTCCACCACCTCTTTGGTGGCCACATGGATGTCCTTGTTGAGGGCCAGGCGCTGCTCATTCCAGTTGTCATAGGCTGCCTTGTAATTCAGCCAGAAGAGCACAGCTGCACAAGAACACATGGGTGGGTCACATGAACAAATCAGAATAGATTTGGCATTGTTTTGTTTTCTCAAAAACAAGGTGGTGGAAATAGATGGAATACTGGGAAAATTATTTAAAATATCCAGGTTCCTGTTGTGTTGTATTCAGTCTCAACACAAGGCTAATAGGAAGCAACAAAAAAATTTCGTCAAACTAGGATTGATCTTTCTCTCTTTAAGGTTAGAATGCTTTTGTTCTCAACTTTCATCATGAATATCACTGGTGACTGGGAGTTTAAAAAACAGCGCTGATATTTTAACCAATTTGAATCTTGATGATGTGTAGAAAAGGTAAAACAAACCTCTGTCAAACGCCACCGGTTGTGCAAATACGATTGGCCTGTTGAGTGTGATGAGGACAGCCTCCTTGTCTGAGGAGCCACTGATCTCCTCCTGCAGGGCGTTCCGCAGACCGATCCGTGTTCGAAAATATGCCACTTGGTGGAAGTCAGAACCAGCTTCTTCATACACCTGTGAGTCGAAAGGGAGAAGAGGCATCAGACAATTGGCTACAATCAGACACAAACCTTTTAAATTATTATTAAAAAGTGTAAATTCTCTGGAATTGTATTCTGTTGTGGAGTATAAGGCTGATCCGTACCTGGTGTTTAACAATCTGCCCAAGAGCTAGGTTGAGATCCACTTGACATTTGCCAAACAGCTTGAGGTAACTGCTGCTGCCGCCAGGTTGAGCCTTGCACTGGATCCTGTTGGATAGCTCCAGCTCGATAAGGCCCGTCTCAAAGCGCACGGCTCTCATTGAAGGAGTGGTGGCTGTCATTTGGATTCCCTTGGAGTAAGATATTCAGAAAGTTTAACCATCACTCAAAATACAAAGATCACCAGAGAAAATTCATCGGTTCAATCACGTAAAACATTGTTGAAATTTGGAAATAAAAATTACTGCTTGCTTTTGCTACTGTCAATGAGGACTTCCTGGCTAACAGAACAATGAGATACCTTGAACATGAGGCTGAGAGAATAGAGGAGGATTTTTGGCTTGTCTGCATCTGTTGAGCTGTCATGTTCATTCCACAGTGGGATGGGTTGTTCTCCTCCTGCATACATAAAGAGAGTATACAAGTCAACATCATAGGTTCAGCCCATGTGAAATACTAGATGCCATGCAATATACAGTACTGGCATTATGTCGTCTGTGTGTTATATACAGACCTGTCTCTAATGTGAGCAGTTACACCTTTCAATTATTCTTTACGCTCAGCTCTCTTTATGTTGGCCAATTACATCTATTAAGCTTAGTGAGTTATTATCAATACTTGTGCCGTGCTATTGAACACGACTGGATCCTCTGCTTGTGCCTTGGGCATTGTTTTCTGTGGTAAAGGACTTAAGTGGTAGGTATAGGCTGAAAAATACTGTGGGGATCAGTCCGAGGGTCAAGATTAGATTAACTTTATTGATTTGAGAGGAACCTGGGCAGTTAGAGAAAGAAGAAAATATAACACATACGCATAAAACGGGTATTAAGATTTGAATCTTTTTCCCCATTACCTGAGACTTTCTGAATGACCTCATTGACCTCCTTCATGAAAACCTTCTGCAGGAACACCAGGTGGTTGAGAAGGTCTGTGGTCAGGTTGTGTTCAAATGAACCAATCTGCACATCAGACAGGGCAAATTTAAAATCAACAGTGGTTGCACTCTTAAAATGTGATGGTGACTAACCAACAACAAATGTGCATCCCTACCAGGAGCCCCTTACCTCAGCCACACAGCGCAGGTAGTTGCCTTGGAGGTAGTTCCCTGGCTTTGCAGGGAAGTCATCAGGCGCCCAGCCCTGGTCTGAGTGGCTCTCGTGGTCTTCCATGATGTACTCCCCTGACATGGTGACAGGAGGCAGTGTGAGGCTGGCCGATGGTGGCATGGTGGACATGTCCACTGGGGACACTTTTGACTGGAAGCAAAGCTTGTGGTTTGGCAACTCAAAGGTGAAACTGGTTTGTGCCCCTAAACACAGAAGGGGCAAGGGATTAAAAAAAAAAAAAAATCATTTCATGAGCTATTCTTTTAATTTCTAAAGATTTATGAAAAATATTGGAAATGAATTGCATTTTTACACATCAAACGTAGAAACAATCTTTAACGAAATCAGCTCTTGGTAAATGTTTACATCATTATGGAAATCGATGTCAGCTCTCCTCACACACACCTGTCATGCCATGGCTCTTCACGCGACCCATTTTGTATTCTGCTTTCAGTGAGGGCAGTAGGGCAGCCCCAATGGTGATGCCATCCATCATAGCGCTGAACTTAAGGACGACAGGCTTTTTCTCCAGGCCTTCGGGAAGTTGAGGGAACTCGTTGGCTTCTACAGGGGTTTGATTGATGCTAGACGCTTTGTCAGAGGGCTGCGGGGTGGGGGTTTCTTCCCTGTTAGGAGGTTGACTGTAAGGAGAGGGGAAAAATATATTTATTCATTATCTGCAAAATTGTTAGAATTTATAACTGTTGCTATGTTAATGGAGAGACTCCATTTGCACCCCCCCCATAATTTTAGATTACGTACTATTCAGGGGCATATTAAATGATGATGACATTATCTGCTGCGTGATGGAATAATTTAGGATTTAAAAAAATGACATGATACAGTTTAGATTCTCCTTACTTTTTTATGCAATTAAAAAGAAAAGATGGCTAGACAACACGGACTCACATATTTGAAGGCTGGCGGATGAGGTCAGAGATTTGTTTGGAGAGCTGGTGGGAGCTACGGACCATCATGCTGTGCAAAGTGGCTGGGTGCTGGGGGATATTGATCATGATGGCCCCCACTTTGAAGACAGCTGCATTGTTGGTTTTCAGTCCTCGCTGAGCGCTGTACAAAGCCTGCGACTTTGCAATGTTGCATTTGACCACCGTTCTGAAAAGAAGAGTCAACTGGAATGAACAACTGTGCTGGAATTAAATTCAAATTGTTATTTCTCAGCTGACATTTGGATGGAGTAGAATTGCTGAGAGGACATCAAAGGTGGGACACCATGCAGATATTCACATTTCTGGACAATCTTAACAATGACATGTTCCATTATGAAAGAAAGGTAATGATTTGTACACGTGACGAATGAATTCAAGGTCTCTTATGCAGAAAATATTTTTTGATGATGCTTTTTTTGGCAAATAAAACATTTTCTGCATTCTTAGGTGACTAAATAGTGCATTATTTTGAATTTAATCTGCTGAAAAATCAATCAGATTGCAAGATAATTCCATTTTTGGTCAACTGTAAACATTTAGAGAACAATTAAGAATGAAGAAATTCACAAATATATACCAGCCGACTTTTTGTCTCCAGAATATCAACAATAATAGTAATCATTAGATCTGCTGCTTTACACACAAAAACATTTAACATCTGTACCAGGAGAGCCCTGGAAATTGGATAACAAGAAAGTACGAATGGTAAAGAAAGAACAGGCTACTCAGACAAATGAAGGATGTGCAACTAGGGGCAGCATTGATTTAGTGATGCACATGAGCCCTTAAAGCAGGGATAACATACAGAAACTCTTGTTTAGCTGTGCTGGTGGGGGATGTTGGGAAATCCTCCAGTCTATGTGAGTAGTTGAAAGAGAAAGACAAGAAGAAAGTGTGAAACAGTTTTGAGACACCCTTTTCCAGAAGCAAGAACATCACTTAGAGGGAAACAAAATCTCTCAAAACAACTGCTGACAATCTGCTAATGTGGCAGATACCCCGCTTTAACTGCGACACATTTGCATTAAGAGCCGGCTGTTAATAATCACCTAATCAATGCCCATTGTCTGCTTTCATTTTGAAGCAAACGGGGAAACTATGCAGTACTGTAATCATTCCGAGTTACATCTTAATGTTGGGAAATTTTATACATCAGTAACAACTACAAAGTACAAAGTTCTCTGGCTCGTACACATTCAAACCCACATGGCCCCAGTGTAGAGCATGCACTACGAAAAGAGGATTAAGTCTCTGTTTTATTTTCACACTGGGTGCATCTGTTAAATAGAATGAAAGGGAGAAAAAGCTCCTTATTGAAGCAGCACTATAAATTCTCAACTGAATAGCACAGCAGCGTAGAAATACATCAGCCTGTCTAAATCAACGAGTAGAAGGCATGTAAACAGATTAAGTGGCTTATGTTTTGAGGAAATTGCCGGCAGTAAAAACAAAGACTGTTATTAAAATTACATGGCTCTAATTGTCTCTCCCTTGTGTTTTTAGTTTTAAACTCAGAGGTTTGCAAATGTAACTGACATGAAAGCTGATGCGTAGGTATTTCTCTTTGACTTCACTAATTATTCTATTATTCGTGAGCACTTTAAAATAGTTAATCATTTTGCTCAATATGCACTACTTCAAAGCTGTCACACCAGTTAAAATCAACTAAAAAATAATAAAGATTAAAGACTAAGGAATGACAAAAAATAATAATTAACTATTCCAAGCTTCCAACAGCAATCAGCAAACCATCATCAAGTGAAGGTCAGGATTAACACACTATTTCACTCATTCAAGCCTAAATCTTTTCAAATCAAAACCTTTGTATAGGCTTAAAGGTTATGATAACTGTTCAAACATTTTTCATTAGCAGAAGCTAAAAAGAAATTAGACGTACTGAATGTCAGGTGTGATGCCCTCCAATAGAACAATGTTTACCCCTCCTATGTGAGCCGATGCACACGTCTCAGTCATTTTCTGGTGCAGGATGTCTGTGGACATGACAGAAAGATTAAATCAAACCGACTGTCTCCTAGAAATCATTACTGTCAGCCTGTTTTTAAACACATGTAAAATATTATTTTATGTTCAGAATCAATCTATTATTCAATTTCACACCAAAGACTGCAATTGTCTGCCAAAGTCTGGCATCAATGCGGATGTCGGACCTTTAACGCAGTTTCCACAGATCGTTAGTAACGGGATAATAAAGAGCGCAGCCTCACCTTTCATCTTCTCCTTCAGGGTGAAACTCCCATGGATCTTCTTCAGCTCGGCCTCCATGGTCAGTCCGCCAATGTCGGCCTCCAGGTGGGTACGGTTCACCATGCCAATGCCGAACACTATCAGTGTGACGTGCTGGGGCTCCGAGCTCACCAAGCTCCGCCGCCGGACGCTTGCACCCATGGGCTTGTTGGGCGTGGCCGACTCCTGCTGCTCGTTCTCAAAGAACACTTTGCAGAGAGGCTCTGAGGGCCGTCGTCCAGCTTCTGGAAAAAACATTTAAAAAACAAGAGAAAACCTCCAAACTAAGTCATCCACTGTAGAGGTATGTTATATAAAAAAAATGTTTACACTGCTGTTGTGCAATATCATCCAAACTTCACTTCTCAAAATGCATTATTGCAATAATACTGTAAGTATTGCAGAGACTAGCCATTATATGTGAGGTATGACTTTACTCAGTAGAGCAGGAGGATGCTTCCACTATCAAAAGTGTAATTCAAACTTTGATACCCTGAAGAACTCAGTCCGTCACTGCATCAACACTCATACTTAATGAACTCTTCTGGGAATTGTGGGGTCATAACACCTCCAAAAGCAGCATCAGGATATATTTCACAGCTGACGACATAAAACATTATTATATTCAATGTGTTAAAAGAAAATGCACAATCTATGTTGTTCAAATATGAATGAACATTGCAGTACTTAGAAGGTGATGAAAAAGTTGCTCTTAAACAGTGAAAATCTGCAGTTTAGCTCAAGAGAGACCTGAGATGCAACAGCGAGGTTTGTTAGCAAGAGCAGAGGTTGCAGTTGGAAATTTAGAAGAGGAAGAAGGGAAATTAGCAAAT
>KV751346.1:10478023-10495809 GCA_001698575.1 Mola mola
CAAATAGGATTCAACTCAAGGCAAAGGTTTAGAAATTCTATGTGGTCATAAAATATGCAGGCGCTTATGCAAATCTGATCCCCAAGCTTTATGCATGGCATTTCTAAAGACTGAGCTGTTCCTTCAGTCACCAGATTAAAGAGTAATTGACTCTGTGTGGAATGTTTAACTTTTTCACCTATTTGTAAGTTAGTTTTACTGCACAGGATTACACCGTCATGTTTACCCTTTGAAATGATGAATGTGAGTCCCACCAAGTCACTTTACTCTCCAAGGATCATTTTATTACACTTTTGTGCTTCTGGACTCAAGCTGATGTTTTGTTAACGTGATTTCCTGCAGTTCAGATCTAAACCTTAGCAATGACTGCAGTGTAGAGCCAAACCGAGAAGCACATGGCATCCATCTGTAGCCACGTTCCAGACCTGGTAGTTATCGCTGACAAAGATGTGAATGGGTGACAGGAGTAGCTGAAGCAACGTCTCCTTGTAGCCCTTTTTCATCTCAAAACACAGTCGCTCCAAAAAGCCGGATGGACCCTCGGGACCCTCGCTGCTGCAGTGCTGGAGGCACAGAGAAAGTCAGACAGCATGCAGACTCAAGGTATCAAGCTGCTCTCATAAACATAAACACAAAGCAAGTCAAGAGGCACAGTTGGCCGATTTGAATTAAAAATAGTTTCTTGCAAGCAAAAAAATAACTTAAACACTATCACTCTACATTGTTACTTTAATGTTCAGTGTATTTTCTGTTTATATAACACAAATGTATTATTCTTTACTATTTTTTCTTTCATTTCTCCATTTTTTTTTATTTTTTGCATACAATATCTCAATATTTCAACAATAAGATATTAAATGTAAATATTTCATCCTTGATTTTATCCTATGTGCTGTACTTCTACAGTCAGCTCTCACTGTTTTTTCCCCTTAAATCACTGAATAAAACTGGCAGTCATCTGTTTTACCATTGGCAGGCGGCCGTGGACTTTATAGAGGTTGATGTACACGGTGATGTCCCAGGGGCGCAGGTCCAGGGGATGGATTTCTGAGGTTTCCTTCTGTTCACTGTCTTCCATTCCCAAAGGAGACCAGCCGAGCCCAGAGGAAGTGGAGGTGGACAACACGGGACTAGACACGGTCTCTTCAAAGTCCGTGTACATGTCGTCCTCACCAAAGTAGTTCTCCTGTGGCAAGAGATGAAAGGAAGGTTAGATGAATGAACTAA
Organism: Mola mola; assembly: GCA_001698575.1. NCBI lineage: Eukaryota > Metazoa > Chordata > Actinopteri > Tetraodontiformes > Molidae > Mola > Mola mola. The sequence continues at coordinate 10,479,251 of KV751346.1, forward strand.
TTGTTCTATTCCTGTTGGTCATCATCATACCCAATCTAGCATTTATTCTCAGCATAAAACTGAAATACTGATTACTGTAAGAGGTAAAGAATTATTGATTTTCATACCTTAATAGAGATAAGTGCTCTGAGCAAAGGACCATAGAGAATGATTTGAGAATCTGGGGACATTTCCATCTCCACGTGTAGTCTGTCGGGGGGCAGGTCCGAGGGGTCAGTGGGCACGCGGCTGTGAGCTGCAGGTGCAGAGGCAGAGGTGTAGCGCGGTGGAGCGTTGGTGTGTTCTGGGGGGCGCAGTGCTGACAGCATGGATTCCTCTATCTCGGACACTTCACAAAACATTCACATGCAAAAATGACCTTCTAAAGCTGAGTAAAGTAAAAGTCTCAAAGAATGGATATTAAAGTAATGAGCTTACATGACTGTTTGAGTTGCTCATCAGCCTTCTGGGGATAAATGGGATGCCACGTGTAGTCGATGATGAGCAAGAAGTTGGGCACACTCCAGCAATCCACCCAGCCGGCTCTGATGTGAGGAAGGAATACATATCCTCAGTACAAAGTCCTAACGCTGAGTTTATCATCGTTTCGAATACATTTTCCAGTTCATTATTTGCTTTATGAACCGAGGATCGAGGACAGACAGTTGAGGCTGGAAAGACCCTTGAATGGGTCACACCTGATTTCTCTGCAGCACAGTGTGTGTTGCTCCTGACAAAATTCATTTGTAACCTTCTGGGCAGGGAGGGGGAGGTGTTCAACTATGATATGCAAAGTGCGGAGGCATGTGCTACCCAAAAAACAAAGGTTCTCCAGCAGCTCTTAAAACTTTCACTGACCTTTGGGGCAGTGTTTACAATGTAGAGACCCTGCTTTGCGCCAAATTCTAAAATGGTGTTGAACAAAGTAGAGTGCTCTATATTTAAATACAATCATTCTTAGAATAATTATCATCCTCAAAGACTGGAATGGCATCATTTGTGCAAACCACATCAAAAATTAGAATAAACTTTCCATCTTTATCTCAAAGGAAGAAATTTAAATTTCGTATACTGAGGATGATCTGAAAATCCCTGATGAACAAGTTGTTACAATTCCCTTTAACAGAAATTACTGAACCAAAAAAAACATAGAAAGTGAGGTCGACATGAAACTACCACCTACTACCATGGCAACATCTCCTGAGCGTATAAGTTATGTGAGTCAGTGTTACAAAAATGAATCATCCTGCTCTTCGTTAACATACTAAGCATTTTTGGCTCCCCAACTACAGAGAATAATAATAACAGTCTTTAACTCACTCGGCATGGGTCATGTTTCTCCAGCGGGACTTGGTGGGTTTGGGTGGGGGAGCGCCTTGGTTCTCCCCAGGCGTAAACATGTCTGGGGGTAGCTTGATGTTCTGGTAGTCTTTGGTCAGGGTGAGAAGGGGGTAGCGGCTTGGGTGGCACTCGGGCAGGGACAGGCGCAGGTCAGTGTCCTCTGCCTGAGTAGGACAATGTATATGCAGACTTTAACACCTACATATACCTCATTATTTAAAATCAGCATCTAAACAACATGAAACAATGTGCACTCATAAATCAGTTGGAAAATTTTCCAGAAAGAAGACATATTTCCAATTACAGTCAAATAAAATATTTTTTTTTCAAAATTTTTCAACATTTTTTTCAGATCAAATCACATTCAGTTAAAACATGACTCACCTTGAGGCTGAAGCGCGTATGGCAAGTGGTTGGAACAAACTCATTAAAAGGCAAAGTGAAGTCTATATTGAGCGTCTCACCACATGCTGCCAGGTACACTATGGGAGATCAATAAGTCAACTGATTAGTTTGCCCTGCTCTTGGATTAAAAGGAGTCTAGAATGTATAATACATCATGAATTAATAGAGTCTAAGTATCCTGTCATGTACATTAGCCTCCAGTAAAGAGGCATGAGCTTAATGATTCATGGCTTCTGTGGATGTTTTTGCATTTTTCTATTAATACTAAAGCCAACACATATACTGTATTATGATGGTTCTTATTGTGGCACTGCTGTTAAATTGTAATATACTGTATCACTTATTATAAAATGGGAGACTCTTACATGACTTAGTAATTTGTGGTCTGATTGTGCATTTATACAATGTTGAAGAAATCTGTTGTATGAGCAAGTGAAACACCTGACTAACCATAGAATTTCTACACCTACTTCTCATTTACTGCACCTTTTATTTGCTGACTGCAAATTAAAGTGTTTAACTGGTTTTTATAATGTCAAAGAAAGAAAAAAAATCTGAACATTTTTACCTTAGAGCATGTTTAATATTTGTTAAACTTTGTACATGATAATCTATGAATAATATTGAAGAGGTTACATAGCAATTAATATTATCTTACAAACTGTGTCCGTTGAGTTGTCTGACTCAATTCATATGGGTTTTTCTGCCAAGTGTATATTTATTACCATTCAAATAAAGTGATTTACCATCAAACGTCTAATCTAAATTATGTTACATTTTTGAGTACAAAGGAGATATTTAACTGATGATTTCTTACCATTTTCCTGCTGCTTGGTGGAACAGTCAATCCAGTTGTGCTGGTTCGCCGCCCAGATCATCTCAAACTGGTGAAAAAGGATCTTAAACTTCCAGGAATAGGGCACAAACGAGTAAATATCTGGAGCACTGTCACTCGCCCAGTCCTGGATTAAATCTAAACACAAAGTGAAAAAAAAAAGAGGGGGAGAAGTGAAGTTTTTCAGTCATTTTCACACATTTCATAAAAAATGCTAAATAGTAACAATATGAACTGCCAATTATCATGCAAATAATGCGCTGTTTTGAGCTCTCATTGGTTGCTGAAGGACTCACCTGTAAAGAAGTTTTTCTGGGCATAGATAAAGTGGTAGGTGGCCTTGTACACTTCAATCTCGCACTGCCAGGACTGAGGCATGTTCCATACCCGAGGGTAACTGGCTATTACATGAAACTGAAACAGCAGACACACTTTAAAATATAGCACATATGGATTTGTTCAAGCTCTCCTTGAATGTTTTAAGGGAAATTCTGCTATTTTGAACTTGGGCTTTACACAGACTAATAGGTGCAAAATTTGTTTGAATCAGTCCTGCAGATTGGCTCGGCCGTTGCAGTGATTCGGGCTGCAGTGGCTGCAACGTATTGCGGAGGAACAACTCCAACTGCTACATTACATTCACTTAAAGTGCTTGTTGTTGTCAATGACATGCTTTAATTGTTATTCCAAGTAACATGCTTTGTGTTTAAGCAGATAATCTCAGTAAATCAACTTCATTTTCAAAAAAAAAAACAAAACAATATAAAAGTCAGCAAAATCACCTTTCTACTTATCCCACTCTGGTTTGGTAAAAATGAAACACTTAATTAAAAAACATAAACATGAAAATATATGAGGATGTTAGCCAGAGGGAGGACAGGCATCAGAGACACAGGGGCAGGTTGTAGAGCAGGAATATTCTCTCATCTGATATGACGGTTTATTTCAACACCACCAGAATTGGTGATGGTAAAAAGACGGAGAAAAACTTTACCTGTGATTATTTTGTTTCTGTCATTCTAAATGAAGTCTGATTTAAAAGAATTACACTGAAGCCAATGAAGTCTTTGTCGCAGGTGGTAGCTTGGTTGACCTGTTGTCCCAATTCCAAAAACATTATATAAAACCTTATATGTAATAGGCAAATGCTTATAAATTGCCTTTAAAATTAATAAAAGTGTATTTTTTTCAAATGTATGTCACAAGTTAACTGGGAGGCTTGTTGCATAATTGCTGGCTACTTACAGCCAACATCTCAGCCTCCAGAAGAGTCCTGTACCGCATGCTGCTGGTAGTGTCAACATGAAGCAACTGGCCTTTGATGGTTGGAGAGTAGCCTGAGAGCAGAGTGAACAAGACAGAAAATCAGAGCCATCAATTCTCAAAACACACAGCCTGGGCTTCTTCTGAATAATACAATTTACCAACAAATCGTGAATAGCAACAAAATTTCTGAGGACAGGCCAGAGGACTGACTGACTAAATATATCAAATTGATTGCACTATAACATACATTATTTACGAATTTTAATGAAAATTTAAAAAAAAAAAAAAAAATTTTGTTTGTTCTGGCTTAACCCAACGCTGCTTATCATGAATGCAGTTCAGCCTTTAGTCCAAGCAACAGTTGATTACAAAATAATGGGAAAATGTTGAGGGATGTCTGCTGCTGACACTGCCTGACATTTTGGCCTGCTTGTCTTTCAAACACACACTCACCGTTCTCTCCTACTGTCATAGGAATGTTGACTTCCAGGTAAGAGCCTGCCCCTACATTCACATGGATGGCATTCGTTTCCTAGTAACAAGGATGAAGGGAAAGCATCAAGGAAAGGTGAGAGAGTGTAAACAGAAACGTGATGCTTGTTGTAATATTGCTAGGGAGAGGCTCAAAAGCTGCATTAAGAATTAGACAAAGTCACCTATTTGTACAAAGAATACGGTCAAAAGATTCCATAAAGTGACAGGTTTCCCTGACTAAAGTCATTTTCTGTTTTCAGTCGTACATTTATTTTAATATTTAGTAGGCACATAACATACGTATATTGCATTGTGAAAAAAATCCCTGCACAGCTCAAGAGCACAAATTTGAAAAAGCATAGAGAATGAACCAGCATGAAAGACTTAAACACAGTGAGTTAAAAGGACAAACACAAGGAGAGAAATAAAGATCACAGAGAGAGAGAGAGAGAAGAAAGCAGATGAGAGTCACCCTGTTTTTGGTAAAAAGCAGATCGATGGTGGCGTTATCAATGATGTTCATGCGGAGTTCGAAGGCCTGGATCTGCCTGGGCTTTCCAGGCTGGGCAACTTCAGTGGCTTTCATAGCCTGGTAGTCAGCCGGCAGGAAGAACTTCCACAGACAGTCCCTGAGTAGAAAAGACAGTCTGTGTAAATGAAAGAGTAACTGTACAAACCAAAGGCTTCAAAGTTTGAGCGGTTTGAAAATTCCACTTTGAAGCATCAATCATCAATCATTCATCACATTTGCAAATATTGTCCAGCATGTCACTTAGGAATGTTTAAACTGGCTGAAAAGGGATTAGATGTAGAAAAGCTAAAGGAGAGGGTTCTCTAATTGTGCAGTTTGTGCTGAACTGTGTTTTAATACTACCACATTTATACTGCTTTATTTCATGTAATAAATCCTACATTCTAAGTAGGAAAGCCTTATATGTGGGAAAATATATCAAGACATTTCATACTAAAACACAATTTGCGCGTTTGTAGACAACCTTAACTCACCTCTGACGATCTGCCCAGGGGCCATAGTTGAAGTCAGTACCTTTCCCACAAACAATGTCTAGACCCCAACACGGCGGCAGGTCCTGAAGCTTATCGTCCTCACTGCATGTCTCCACCTCCTCCTCCTCACTCTCCTGATCCACAGGCACCAGACCTGCATGCACACACAAACACACACAGACACACAAAAATACATTTTAAGCCCTACTTCTATTTTCCTACACCTGATTCATAATTATCTAGCTAACACCAGCTGGTCATGACAATTCAATAAAGTATAGGATATGTTTCCTAATTATAAACTAGAAGCACTCAGAAAGCGCAAACATCCACCAAGAGCCCCTTTAAATAAACATTATTACATCCAACCAAAATGTACTGTTTTTTTCCCCTTTAGCTCATTGCTTATTTATCCACCAAGTGCTGTTAGAATCGAATCCAGTAGTTTTGAACGTAATCTATCTAACTGATTTACAAACAAATGCAATGTGCTTGCATGAGTTTACCGGGTTCATCCTGGTAGTAGTAGATGTCAACATCATTGGACTGCATGACAACAAAGCCTTCACCCATCAGTCGAGGTGGTCTAAATGAGAAATCCACAATGTCACACTTGAGTACAGACTTGGGGCACATTCATACTTGGCCCAGGTTGTTTTGTGCAGGAGTTTTGAAGCCTCTTCTAAATAATTCCAAGTCAGATTACAGCAGGTTTGCAGGTGCGTAGAAGGCTCCAAAGCATGAATTAAATATATTCAGTCGGCATTGAAGTTTGGCATGAATCCACTCTTTCAAGTTTATAAATGGAGCAGCCTTCGTTTCGCTGGACATTCCAATAAAGCTTTAAGACAGGTCAAGGACTGAAAAAATTTAAATCACCACTGCCTGCTGCAAGAGCAACAGTAGCCACATTGTGATGCAGAACGCCTCTTTAATCACTGAGGGTTAACGGAAGTTCTATTCAACTGATATACTCAGTGCACATAATGGTTTATGGCAGTCCCGGTTATAAGAAAACACACAGGGACAGCATATCTATTTATTTTGCCAACATTTTTGGGATTTAGAAAAACATCTATATCTTTATTCTATAGCCGACAGGTTGTAGGTTTAGCAGCAGCTCCTACACTGTTAAAGTGTAGTAAAGTGAGTCAGCTGTTAAATAAAGTCAAACAAGAACAAACTTTTAAACAAAACAGCTTATGAATTAACTTGAGTGTGGAACAAAAAGCAAATTTTTTCTTTTGTACAAAAATGCAAGCATACAAGCAAGTCTTCAGTCTGTAAGATTTCACACCATATATTATATGATGCAGGATTTAAGGAGCTTATTTTCTGCAATTATTATTGTACAGAATTAAACTATATTTTGCAGTTATTCTTTTTCAAGCCAGAAATATATCTCTGAAAGTGCAACCCGCAAAATAATTTTAGTACTAACTTCATGGCGTTTACAAGTTTCATATATTGCTTTGAATAAGTAAATACCAAAATCCCTGCTATAATTGTTTAATCTGTTTGCTGTTGATTTTACATTAATTTCAATTTAAATAGCCGACTTTGTAGCCACACTCGACTTAATTTTAAGTGGTCCCTCTGGTAATGTTGCACATCAGTGGCTTGGACTTACTCATCATTCTGCAAGCCAACGTAGCGAGGACTGGGTACCAGCATGACACGCACGTTCTCCAGCGAGCCTTTCACGATGTGCATGTACTGGTCCAAGTGGCTGGATGGAGGTTTGGTAGCGTACGTCAGGAAGGCATCCTCAAAGTTCACACACAGAGTTTGTGGGAGGTAGTGGTTTCCAAACGCCAGACGGCCCTATAGGAGAGCAAACAAAAAAAATGCAATAAAGACATTTGTTTTTAAGGCTTTTTCCTTCATTCATTGTTCTGAACAGTGCTCAAATTGTAAAACCAGAATCTGGCTTCCTTTCTTAGAACACTGACAGTTTTTGCTGAATTTGTGAAGTACTTACAGTGCTGATGTTTACTTTGATGACAGGAATGAGAGAGCGCCAAGATGATGATGGGTCTGGACTCTCTGCTTTGATGTTCACACTGAAAGAGGGACAGAAGACGGTTCAATTTGATGCTGCTACATTTCCAGTTCGTACAATTCATTTGGCTGTGATGACAATAGCTCTTGTCTGTGCCGATGCTTCAAATGGATTTTTTGATAAAAGACAAAAAAGGGAGCGTAAGTGCAGCTTTACTCATCTTCTATGTCTCATAGGAAACTGCTGATTCCTGCATGGTTGCGGTTTTGTTGTCTGCTCAAACTTGTGCATTAGGCAATTTCCCACTCATTTTCTATATCATCCAAAGTTAAACTGCAAGAACTTAAAATTGGTGCTGAAGCTTGAGTTCCCCTGATTGCTTTAGACAGACCTTTCCAGGGTCTTTTTTCTGTCCTCCCGTCCCCGTTCTTCATCTTTTTTGGGTGTGATGAGCTTGGGCTCCAGTCCGAATGTCTCCTGCAGTCGGGCGTAGAGGTCGGTCCGATTGTAGACATGAAATTCAAAGCCATTAACTGTCACAGAAAGTCTCGTCTCTGCCTTGGGGTCTGAGGACAAGACGCAGAGTGTAAATTCATTCTTTGATACTGAAGGTAGACAAGACAGATTTACAACATTCATACAGAAAACACTTACAGAGGAACAATGGACTTTAAAAATATTATTTTCAATTGGTGGACTGATATGTTCATTATATATCACAACTTCAGTATATCATCAGTATAACTATAAGCTGCCAAAATAAGTTCCTCCACTTTACTGACCATGTTGTTTTTGTTTTGGGTTATACATTTTCCACCAACGAAATATTAGGAAGCCATCCTGTATTCTGCAACAGAGAAAAGAAAAATCAATGAGCAAACAAGCTATACGACTATAAAGAGACAGGAGAGGGAAGCGACGTAGCACAGGTCAAGTTACCTGATAGACATGTCTTGGTTGATGTAATAGACATCTCTGAACATAACTTTCCCCGAAAGCACAGAGAAGGAGAAGGAGCCTGCAAGGGGTCAGATGCATTTCATGTTACTGTCTTGAGTGTTAATATAACATTTCTATTACACACGGTTATATGATTATACTTCCCAAAAACAAGAGTGAACCTGTTTTGGATCTGATCACAGTGGTGTAAGCTGACATATCATATGATTAAAATGTGACATAAAAGATGTAATTAGATGGTCTAGTAAGGTCCTGGAGAAAAAAAAAAGAAAACGCAGTGTGTTTGTGTTGTTGTTGTCACTGAGAAAAACAAAAATGTCAGTCATGTGTCACTTAGCAAGATAAGGATACATGATTGTCTATGATTAATCCGGTATGACTAACGTAACAGGTCTTCCTGTGTTTTAATCATTTCATGCTGGAAGAGTGACAACAACAGTGACGTCATCCCAACCGCCACTTCCTCATGTTTCTTTTTGTTTGTTTGTTTTTTTGACAGGATGTGCACGCTCATTTTGGAAAGTGCTTCCCTGTGAAGACAAGCCTTCAGCCGTGTTCAAACCTGCTTCACTCATTACAAGCTCCTTCCGTCAAGTCAGTTTAAAAACTGAGGTGTTTACAATGAACTGTGCTTATGTTCATTGACAAACATTTGTGTCCTTAAAAGGCTTTTGGAAAATGCAAATCCTAGGCAGAGAAACAACTTCCTTAGAACTTTGAAACAATTCACACACAAAAAAAAAAATCAAAACGAGCTAAAAAATAGGTGAGCGAGATGATTGATGAGAGCTCCCTTTGTACTGACACATGTTGGCAAATAGACCCTGACTAAGCCACTAGTTCCTCATCTAAGTCCAATTGCTGTTCTACTTTCAGGTTCCTGTAAATTCAATACATTTTGCTATGAAAGCCAGTTCAACATCTAATAAGCCTTATTACAAAACACTCTCTGGCCTCTGTACAGTACAGGTTATAATACAGAGCAAATGTAATTGATGTGTTTCAAGTAGAGTTATTCTTAGATTGTTGGCCTAAAAACACTATATAAAATTAGGATCTGTTATTTATGCGGAAAAATACAATCTGTTGTTTCCACTTATCTGTTCACACTTGATGTAGATAATCACTGAGCGAAGGTGGCTCATCATGAAATATTTAGAGAACTAAGCCTTAAACTGAAGGCCTTGGCATCACTGTGTGACAGAGCTCAGGATGCACTCACCTATATGAATGTAGCCATCCTTGTAGAGCCTGTTGATGATGAGGGTAAGGATGAGGCCAATGTTACGGGAGTTGTAGTATGTTAAATAGATGATCCATCCACAGGACAGAATGGTGGCTGAAAGGCAGTGACACATCATGAGCAATTTTGTTAAGACTGGAAATAAACATTAAGGAAAGACTTTTTTCTATTTACTGATGCTTTGAAAAGTAGGGTTACATCAAAGTTAATTAGTTTTACAGTTACAACACATAGTTGCATAATGAAATAAAGGCAGTAGTCATATATATATACACTATATACATATACATATATATATATACACACGCACGCACGCGCGCACACACACCTACCTATATGGGAGATATAATTAGAATAGCATAATATAAAAAAGACAATACACTTACATATATGTATAAAGCCATACACTTATTGATGCCAAAAGTCACATTAGTGAGGCAACAATAATCTAGACAAACATTATATCTCCAGTAATACAGGGGCAGCATATCACCAGAGTAAAAGCAAACTACTGTAGCAGTCCTGTCTGCTAGAAGTCACTTATCATTGGCATTAGCTTTTGTAACTCTCAGCTCATTTACCAGTGGTGCGACCATATCACAATGAAGCACTGTAGACAGGGTGCTGAGCTCAACACTGCTCTGTAGCCTGAACATGGCTGGAAACCAAAATTGGGACTAGACACAGCCTCTGGGACCAACGCAGGCCACTGTGGCAACAGGGAATATGGTGAGGAGGTGCTTTGCTTCATCACGCATCATGCATCACCTTTGAGGTCAAAGGTTAAGGTCCACTGATCAATGCTAATTGTCAGTGGCTTTTATCCGAGTTTGTTTCACGTTCAAAAGTGAGGCCCACATTAGGCCCTAGGGACCTTGACCTTTGACCTCCAAAGTCTAAACAGTTCATCCTTGAGTAACAGTGGGCATCTATTCAAAGTTTAACGAAAATCCCTCAAAATGTTCTTGAGATATCGCGCTCACCAGAAAGGAGCAGATGAGGCCACAGTGACCTTTCCCTTTGACCTATGACCTCTGAAATCTATCAGTTCATCCATGAGTCAGAGTGAACATTTGAGCAAAGTTAGAAGAAAAAATCCTCAAAGCATTCTTGAGATATCACGTTCACAAGAATGGCTGGACATTTGGACGTAGGTTTTGTACCCATGTATGGGTGGACAACGCGAAAAAATAATGCATCCCGCCGTGTCTGTCGCCCTCTTGGAGGTATATGAAAGTCCAATGACCCCTTAGGTCTCACATGTTTTAAATGGTTGCAGACAAACGTGCTACTGTGTGAGAAAAAGCATTTTTGATGCCATTCAAGCCCCCCCACAAGTCTTCAAACACAAAGTCTTGGGATATGGGGGTTGTTGTTGGCATCTCTGATGATCTTTCTCCCTAAAGTCTTTGATATGTTTCACTTACACCCACACTCAGGTTTGTAAATAACAGAAAATATCTCTAAAACCTTGTAATAATGCAACATACAACTGCCGTAGAAGCAGTAAAATAATTGGAAATGGCAGCACAGTCATCCATCTTAAAATGGACATACATTATTTTACTTGTCCACACCTGTTTCTTTACTTTTGTCATGATGAAATTACAATGTAAGAATTCATTCATTTATTCATTTTCTACCGCTTATCCCGTTAGGGGCCGCGGGCTGGAGCCTATCTCAGCATCTCAGCACCCCGAAGGCGGGGTCACCCTGGACAAGTCGCCAGTTCATCGCAGGGCTGACATATAGAGACAAAACAACCATCCACACTCACACCTACGGGCAATTTAGGGCGACCAATTAACCTAACCCCCAGTTTGCATGTTTTTGGACTGTGGGAAGAAGCCGGAGTACCCGGAGAAAACCCACGCAGGCACAGGGAGAACATGCAAACTCCACACCGAAAAGCCCTGACTGAACCGGAATTGAACCCAAGACCTTCTTGCTGTGAGGCGACAGTGCTAACCACACCACTGTGCCGCCTCAACGTAAGAATTGTGCCTCTCAATCTAACTTCTGTGTGCCAATAGTCCTGTTCATTAGAGTCCACTTAACAGCTATTTGTGGTTTGAAAGCTACACTGAGCACTAGGGTTTTTCTTTGATTTCTATTTTGTTTACACCAAAAGTTTGATCAGCTTGAAGATGTCGCAGTACTTCAAGGAGAATGGCTGCTTCTTTGAGCCATGCAATACCATGGGCTGACCCTTCTGTGCATCTGGGTTGAGAAATAACTGGAAATCGCCATTTGTTGTTTTTAGACAATATACAGTGCATGTCATTAATCTAAATAATTAACAGCAAATACTAATTAAAATATTTGATTAGGTGAAATCTTTAAGACAGGGATTGTTTCATCATATCACTCAAATTCATTTTGTGTTTATCGTTTGCCGAATAATCCACTACGAAGTCTGAATATTAAACCATTTTAAACGTTTTCAGTAAAGTATGGAAGGTCAATAAGCGAAGAGAACTACATCACTCTCATATCACATTAGGCTGATTAAAATAATATTATTATTCCCCAAAATTGTTAATATCACAGAATAACAGAAAGTAAATCTAGGTTTGGTGGTAAAACAATTCCATTTTAGTTTTGAAGAAAACTCAACATCAATGAGAACACAAAGTTGCTGACAGGTCTAAACTTTATGTACGACGGATAAATTGAAGCGTCAAGAAAAAAAGGCACTGATTTGCATACATTTCCCACAGTGACAATAGGAAACAGACTTACCAACGAGGAGCCAGATGAAGTTCGAGTTATGCTTGCTAAGAAAGTCATCCAGATCCCCGTAGCTGGGGAAAGTGCTTTCATTGTTTTTGGCAACATGCCCCTCCATGGCTACAGGCTCTCAGTTCGATGTCTAAAACTGAAAAAGATGAATGTCAGCTTGGCTGCATGGCAAAGAAACAGAAGCAACAGTAAGAACGAAAAGGGAAGAAAGGTGCACCACATAAGAGTGAAAGAAAAGAAGTTTAACAAGAAAACCCACAAATATTTTTAATGCTGCATTCGTTTTCCAAGATAGAAATTTGCCTAGAAATAAAAAAGTGCAACAGAGAATTGTAATGATTACAGATGAAAAGTGTAAAAAGATAACGTTTAATTATAATCTGCATTATATACTATACAATATAACCTGTAATTATAATATTACACACCCATTTACCCAAAAAGTGAAGAAAATGAAAACAGTAAAATGTGATGACTCTACTGAATGTATTTAAGTCTATGTGGATTTGGATCAATTGGTTACTTGATCATTTAAAAGCCGACAAAATAATAATTACTTTCGGTGAAATATACAATAAAGTGGCTGAGTTTTCATAGCATTTAGTAAATAAAACAAAATATTATGGAATGTATCTGTTGTTCCTACTGACAATCATTATTCCACAAATATTAGGATGAAGAAAAGTGTCATAATGTAAAGAACTTGTAAAAAGAGGAACAGTAACACTCTACACAATTTTGTGTACAAATTGTACTTTATTGAAAATAATTTTGAATATGGTGAATAAAAAAAAAAATGTATTCAAAAGGGAGGTATGTTTCCTTATACAACCCTGAAGTACATTTTTTAAATTGTTGTTTAGATTACATAGTATTTGGGTAAGATCCATCCTTAACAAGAATTGAGAACAAGGAAAAGATGATGGCTAATAATAACATTACATGTGATTGCTCTTAGCTATTTCTGCACCTGTTTTGTAAGGCTTTTAACATCAATTTCTATTATGACTTAATCAAATGATTACTGTAGCAATTACCTGTAATCAATTAATCATTTAAATGTAAAATAGTGAAAAAAAATTGATGTGTTTGAATTTATTTTTAACTAATCACATACCACAAAACCCAAGATCTCAAAGTACAAAGAGCAGCAATTCCCTATATTTAAGGCACTGAAATAAGCCAGCAACTTGGTGATAATTTTCACTTGTGAAATTACTTAAACAACTGAATAATTATCAAGATACTTGGGAAATAATTGTTTTATGGTCGACTAATTATTAATAGTCACTGCAGCTCTACAAGTTTGCATGTTGCATGTTGGTGACTGGAGCGTATTATGCTCTGGTTGTGCATGGATGGGGGACACTTGGAGGGCAGTGCACCTGTGTGTGCTGTACCAATGGTCAGCTTAAGTCTTAGTCAAAAGCTTGAATGCTGGTGGTACACACACAAACACGCAAACAGAAATAAAGCCAAATCCTCATCTAATCCACTTTAAAAAATGTATGCTGTGAAATCAGTGAAATGTAAAAGAAAAAAAAGAAAAGAAATAGAGATACTCTCTGACAGAAAAGGACAAGTTATTGACTTGTCTTTGAAACAGAAAGTAAATTTCAAAATATAATAAGGTTATCTATTCAGTTTAAGTTCTGTAATCTAATAGAAGTTCAGGTTGTCATGGGGAACTGACGCAAACTGCCTGCCTAGATTCTGTCTGTTGCTGTGGGTTTTATTCTTTATGCCAAATTTGCTTGTCAAAGTTGCTGGAAAAAACAAAAAGGACCAGGAGGATAAAATCAGTGCTGTCAGTGACTTTTGACAGATGCCTGTAGTGTTTTCTGTTTCAGTTTAGACACAATAGAGCATTCTTACACCTAATATACAACTATCTACCCATTAGTGAGCTGCCATTGTCTGATCATTCTCAGCAGATGTAACAGGGGATACAAACGGTCACTATAGTTTTATGTAGTTGTGCTGATAATAAAATCTAATAGACATCATAACAAACAGATCAAACTAATATAACAATAAAAATTAGTCATTTAGCAGCAGAGATGCTCACAGTGCCCAGCTGCGCTAACAATCTGGCCAATCATCAGACACACTATCAAATATTTTGGAATTGCTAGTGAAAGTCATTCAAAACACAGGATGCTCAGAAAGCAGTGGTTTAACCAAGTTAAACCCTATATTTAATTTTAAAAACTTCCGGTGCTGTCTAGGTGTTTTATGTTGCTTAACGTTACAAAACACGGCTGACACAAACCTATCAGGGTTTTTGGCTCTCTTTGGCTTTCTTAATATATTGGACAGTAGAGTAATTATCATCACAAATTTCTACTTCACAGAGGGTTAACACTATCTGGTGTACAGCAATAACTAAATAAACAATTCACTTAAGTTCAGATGTAACCTAGAACCTCACCAGACGCTAAGGTAACCATGCAACTAGCGCTAGCCAGCTAATCCCAGGTCTTTAGTAAATTCCTGAACATTATTCTCGCTACGAATAAAAACACAAACTGCTACTTGGCGAGTTTAACATTCTTGAGATTTGTAATGTTATTAGTAGTCTCTTGGCTAATGACGCTTTCGTTTGTGTATAATACAGTCATTACGCTAACAGTTAAATATCCTAACCTAACGCTGTCACTAACATTAGCTAGCAAGCTAATGACAACAGGCCGCGCCCTATAACGTCTGCATTCTCAAAATGTAAAATCAGGTAATATGATGGTCATAGAATACCTTAGCGTCTTCGATAAAGCATGTGGTTTCATCTTTGCTCCAGGTATCCAGGAGTTGCTGTGCTTTTGTCGTGACAGACATGGGCACAGCTAGCATCTTCGTTTGACTATTTACCTGGCGGACGGCCAGTTATCGTCTCTTCCTGTTCTGTTCAGACTAGTCAGGAAATTGGCCAATGGGAAAGATGGCGACACAACGAATAGCCAATCAGAGGGACGTATTGGGATGACGTATACAACGACTGACAGTTTATTTGACGTATCAACGCGAATGTTTTTATAGCAGCGAGCGTGTTCATTGATCGTGGGTACGATTTCATCAACATTAAGCTGAATCAACATCAGGAGAGAAACATTATGCCTGCTTTTACCTACCTGTTTGATTTTTCATTCTCCTTTTATTAAACTTTCTCTGAGGAAAACCCAGTTAACCAACCAAAACAGCAGCGTTCAAAAATACATTTTATATTTTATATACAATTTATGACTTGGGGAATACAAAATAATGAGGTAGCTTTTCATTCTCTAAACAAAATAACCAAGGGGATTTATTTCTCATTTTGTTTTTTCAACATTTTTTGACATTTCTGCTTAAGCAGGGATACTTAATATTGAGAGTGTACAATATTTTTTCAAGGTGCTGAAATATGCTGAAATAAGTTTTTACTTAATGTTTGTATTGTGATGCTCAGTGAGGTAAATGCTAATGTTAGCATGGCAACATGCTCAAAATGATCATATGTAAGTATGCTTATTGCTGTTATCCTATGCTTCATTATTTTTCCACTTTACCCACATATAATCAGCTTTTGATGTTATTTTTATTCTATCTTATTCCCTTTTCCCCAGATTTTTGTCATGTGTGGCACTGATACGATCTGTGAATTTCTTTGATGGTGGGTTAAGTCTTTTATGTAACATAAGACATTAAACACAATGGATTTCAGCTTTTATCTTGCATTTAGTATGCTAAGCTTTGCTAGTTAGTGTAACACTGACCTTGTAAAGAATCTTTCCTTTACAGAAATGTAATATATGACATACAGTATATACACATATATAATTTTTGTATGTATGTTGTTTTAATAAACCTTCATATACTGTATGAATTAAACATCCATCATTGTTAAATAACCATATATAACCATATGTGATAAACTTTTATCTTCATATATCCAGAGAATGAATATATGTGATAGTACTTAATATTGCCCCATATACAGTATGTAACATACACCGAACAGGCATAACATTATGACCACCTGCCTCAAATTGTGTTGATCCCTCTTGTACTGCCAAAAGAGCCCTGACCCATCGAGGCATGGACTCCACTAGACCCCTGAATGTGTGCTGTGGTATCTGACTCCAAGATGTTAGCAGCAGATCCTTTAAGTCCTGTAGGTTGTGAGGTTGGGCCTCCATGGATCGGATTTGTTTGTCCAGCACATCCTACAGATGCTTGATTGGATTGAGATCTGCGGAATTTGGAGGCTTAGTCAACACCTGAAAACTAGTTGTGCTCCTCAAACCATTCCTGAACGATTTTTGCTTTTT
>KV751346.1:10500105-10527780 GCA_001698575.1 Mola mola
ATGATGAATTATGTATGCTGCTGCACGATGGAAAATGAGCATAAACAATCTAGTCAAAGCACCTGTAAAATAGTATGCCCTTAGACCTCGGGCTGTTAGCAACATTACCGCTTTTATGCCTGTGCACGAGCACACAAAAAGTGGTCCTACTTGTTTAGTTAGTGTTCTCTGGAGTGAGATATATTCAGTTATGTACCATCTATCAAAATGACACCTGTGTAACCAATTTAAGACAGGAGGTAAAATACAATTAAGTGTTTGCTACAACATGGAAACACTTCCTGCAATTGTTAGTTAAAAATTAAAAAACGGGATATGTGTATTTTAGTTGATATTGATTTATCAAATGCAGCTTGTAACTGTCCATCCCAAACATTTATGACCATATTATACTTTTGAAAAATCTATTTGTGAATTTTGTCTTAAAGCTCAAATGACATTTAAAATTGAAGTTGATGACATGAGGGAAATATGTGGCTTCACTAAATTCACTAACAAGTCTCTAACTTAGGCTATCTGCACTTCGGTCCTAAGGAGGCTGAATTTATCTAGAGGTTGTTGTTTTTTTTCTTTCCTGCCTGCTACAGCTAGAAAAGATGCTGATTAGCACTGAGAGGGTGAATCAAAACAGCTGTTGGCAGCTGCACAGCCAGGTGATCATTTTGTTTCTGTTAGTCACTGAAAGCAACACACAATATGCATAGCCAGTTCATCCATTAATTACATTTTTCGTATTGTTACACTGAATGAGCGCTGAAAGAACCTGACAGAGCTGGCTTTTTTGGTTGGAGGAGAATATTTGTTGTGTTAAGTATTTTTGTGTGCGGTTACTGATGGAACATGGAAGCAAAGGCCTATGTGAGGTTGTATCATCTGGTATGGTTACTGACTTAGAAACTTTACCGCACCAAATGTAACTTATAGAGTTCAAAACAGAAAAGGAATCTGAAATTCCTCAATGTTAGTACCAAACGAAAGTTAAATTGTAGCAGACATAATTTACAAGTATCCTGGGTTTGACAGATACTCAAAAGAGAAACATCAGTCTCTAAATGTCTTTAGTAAGTGGGAGAAAAGCCCAATCATGTTGAAGCAGAAGAGCAAGCAGGGATGGACTTCTGTCCTGCAAGGAGCCAGAAGGTCACTCCACAATGGCGGAGCGAAGAAAAAGATGAGTGATGCCCAGATGGAGCAACCAGGTCGCCACATGGAGGGTGGCATGAAAGAAAATCAAGAGAAGCTGAAGACAGGGCTGGCTGGGACATCTCAGAAGAATACCTGGAGTTGGAGAAGGTGCTTCTGGAGCTGAGCCAGCGCACTGTTACTGGAACTAATGGTGCAAGAGCATGAACAGATAAAATGATTTTTTTTTCCTTTTCTTTAAAACAAGGAACTGAACAAGGTCCCCACAGAGAAAAGTAATGAGCCACACTAGTTTTGGTAACTGCCCGCATGACAGATGTACTAATGCAAAGTCTGGTGTGCCATCAGAAGCCACCAGGTCACCTTGTGACCTGGCATACAGTCCCATTTATGTGCTTAAGAGGGGGGGCCGACAATTTATTGTGAGTAATAATAAAAACATCATTCAGAGTTTAGATGAGGAGGGAAAGCAGTATCTCTGCTGCCACTCCACAATCTGTCAGAAGCTGAGCAGTAGTGACAGGGAGGGCGGTGGCACGTGCTCTCCCTCATTTTTTTGCTCAGCATTTTATTCAAACACTGTGTGCAGTGTCGATGGAGAGGCTGCCATTCTGGGATGAGTATTCATCACCCTGCATATCTCGACATTCAGCTGCCTCCTCCCACTTTCCTCCAAACACCAATCAGCATCACAAATCAGTCTGTGAGCCAGGCACATAAATAAAATAATAAATACTGTAGCATGTTTGATCTACTATTACTGGTGTATGTCGTAAATGTGAATCGCTTCATCCAACTAAAGAGGTTACAGCTCTGTGGGTGCATCATATAGTCAAACACCTACATGATTTTATGTCTGTAAGTCAGCTAAACCAACATTTCCATAGGCAGCTACACAAATGTATATGCAAAAAAAAAAAAAAAAAAAAAAGGGGTTAAAACCAAGAGCTGCTAAATGTTGTTAAAAGGGAGGCCTCCACCTAGAATGATTCCTCAAACAGCACCAGGAGCCACGCAGAAACCTGCAGCAGCAGCGATTAATCAGACCTCCTGAAATGGGTGCAATAAAAGCAGTTTTTTCATAGACAAAAACAAATTAATAGTTACAGTATATGCTCTTCACTGCAGGCATACTGTACATTTGGGACGTGACACTAATTTGGATACTAGGGGTGTGATAATACATCGTTAATTGCAACAATCGTTTTGTAATGCCTCAACCAAATCGTATCATATTTGAAAAAGTGTATCATGATAGTCTTATAAAGTACCATTAAATATCTTGTTCAATAAAGAAACAACTTGATTTACAATACGTGCAGAGAAGTAATAAGAAATGGCATAAAAGTGAAATCATACTAACAGTCATATCTTTTTGTAATGGCTAAACATCATTACCGTTGAATTACTACTGTTCAAAGAATTAACAAGTAATAAAAATGTGGGTATAATTCAAATATATAATATATATATACTATATCGTTACACATGTACTGGGTACTGTATAATATGAAAAAAAAGTGTTATGTTTGGGATGTTTCATGCATCTACATCCCAACTGTAACATTACACAAATTAACAATGCAAAAATTTCTATTCTCGGTATAGTACAATAACTATAGTATTTCACTCCTACCAGAGCATGATGCTTTCTGAGTGAAAACTTGTGATTCGTTTCATTTTTTATATTATGGGATTTACTATCCCCAAGACAGGGTTCAATGTATTAGGTGCCAACAAACAGATACAATCCATCAATACACTCCAGATTAATTTGTGTGTATCTCACACTCAGACTGTGTACACTTGTTTATAAGTCAATGATCATTTGATTTTATTATTAAACAATAGAAGAGCACTTTCTTGCCCAACTGCAATTTATCCTGACCTTCACCTTGTTTCCCCTCAGTCATTCCACCTGATGTTGGCTGAGCCGAGTCCTGAACCAGGACTAACAAGTTTCTTGTCTGATGTTTAATGCTGTCAATTCTCCGTCTTTCATTCATTCATTTTCTACCGCTTATCCCGTTAGGCTCCACCGCCCCCGCGACCCCTATCTCAGCATGTTGGGGCGAAGGCTGGGTCACCCTGGACAAGTTGCCAGTTCATCACAGGGCTGACATATAGAGGCAAACAACCATCCACACTCACATTCACACCTACGGGCAATTTAGAGCGACCAATTAACCTACCCTCAGTTTTGCATGTTTTTGGAACGTGGGAGGAAGCCGGAGTACCCGGAGAGAACCCACGCAGACACAGGGAGAACATGCAAACTCCACACAGAAACACCCTGACCCGGAATCGAACCCAGGACCTTCTTGCTGTGAGGCGACAGTGCTAACCACTGTACCGCAATGTGTTAGTTAAATCTGTCCCTCTGAGCTTACTGCACCTGCAACCAATTCCTGGGAAGAACATTACTAGATGGAGAACTGTGTTCCTTTATGTGTACCTGTATTATTAGCTGTGAGTCCTTGGGGTCCCAGTGGTGATTTCACTAGTCAAAGCTAAAAAAATCTGATATTTTAAGTTGTTTTTTTGTTATTTTTTTCCCCCAGACAGAGTGTTTCTCTGTCTGAGTGTAGCGGCATATTGCCACACGTTAATCTTTTTTGTTATTTGGATTAACGCCCTTACGTGTCGTCCTCGATGTACTTGAGCAGTGTTAGGGCCTTCCTGTGAAGCAGCAGCAGGAACTGGGCCAGGTAGGTACTCCGCAGGGACAGGCCTGGCTTCAGCATGAACACCTGGGTACAACACAGAATATATCAATTAGTAGTCCAGGCTACAGCTCCGGAAAAAAATGGGCCTGGAATAATACAGTCCACCCTTCTGTGTGCTAACCTTGAGAAACATTGTTGTTGTCACCTGGAAAACTTTCATGGGAACAGACGACATGTTTGAGACCCCTGGGAATAAATTCTACTGTGTTGTATCTGTGGGCTCTAGAGACTGTTTTCAGTGACATGGGAGCAGTGCGATTTAAGTGTTTACTGAAGCTACACAAAACGCACTGTACCTCAAAAAAATAAAAGTGCATCAGTCACTTTCAGCTTCACAACATTGCACAGCAGTAAAATGAATGTTGGTCAAAAACAGAAAAAAAAAGGAGCAAATAGCAAAAAAAAAAAGAGTAACCCACCAAATCTACTTTATATTTTTACAAATTCTGGTTTTGCAGTGCTCAATACCTTAACAACAATCAGCTGAAAAGCATCTTGATCAAGTGGACCATTTTGGAACTCAATTTCACCGCGACAACAGTTTGCAATATAAAAGCAAGCCATAATTTCTATTATGTTAGTTCCTCTTTCAATTCGCCCTCATACCTGACATGTAGAGCACAGTGGAGGTGAATTCCCTGATATCTACCAAAATATATTGAGGTCTGTGTAAGTAAGTTTTTTAGTACACATGCAGTAAGTGTGTTATTAAGTGAAACAATGCTGAAATCTGTGTCCCCTAATATGGTGGAAGAACATGCTAATCTAAATTCATGCGAAAATGAAAGTGAAACAATGCCCTTTGTTTGATGTTTTACACAACACAGCAGGTGTTAGAAGACAGTGGTAAGAAGAGTCACATTCTTTCTAGTGAGCTAAACAAAGGGACTCAGGCTTCCCAAATGTGCCTTTTTTTTTTTTTATAAGCCATTGCTTTTTAAAATTTCACTTTACTTTAACAACCTTTGCAGTTTGCAGCTAATTCATACGCAGAAGGCTGTGGGTTGGTCAGTGTCCTGCTTTCAGATATTTAGAGTGTTGCTATATTCTTGATTTTCGTTGTTTTATTTTGTTTATTTATACTTTTATAGAATGTGATTCATGTCTATTTGTGGCCATTTTTTGTTTTTCCTTTACTTAGTTATTTTGCACTTTTATATTAAATAATACGAAAAAAAAGAAATAGAGATTTATCCTTACCTCATCTATGAAAGACTTCACCAACATGTCTTTATGTGTGACATCTTGAAATATATTCCTGACGAAAGAAAAATACATTAATATTTTTCAAAACGTTCTTATAAATATTCTTATGACTATTTTTGACATTTTTACTCACATATTATCAGGGGTTTTTTTTTTAATTAATTTGCAATATCCCAGTTAAAATAAACTACAACAATATAAAGAAAGTAATGCAACTGTGTAAATCTGTGAGTGTTTGACTCACAGGTCAGGTGTGAAGGTCTCGTCGGTGTGGATGACCGTGTCGGGGGGAATGTCCTCCTCGCTTTCCGTCTTCCAGAGTGCGCTCAGCTCGGACCGCATATAGCGCCGCTGGTTGTATATGTGCTCATGGCAAGGTGGCATCTGCTTCACCGTGTTGATGTCTACGTCAATATGCGTGGTTGGGTAGGGCGAGTAGAGCACCTGGCGGAATGGGAGCACAAAGCTGCCCGTGGAGTCCTGGGAATCAAAGAGTGCAGGGAACGCCCAACGTCACAGCATGTCCACCCTGAGGTGCTCTCAGAGCCTGATCTGATCTGATTATTGTGTTATGGGACGCGTAAGAGCATGATTCTGCTTAGTGATGCAGAGAGTCTGCTCGCACCACCGTGCTCAATCTCAGTTTTAAGAGCAGACAGCATAGAGCATGAACTGCTTTTCTAAGAAAAACAACAACTCTACGTAGTTCCTTGCTTGCAGAAAGTTCAATTATTTATTAGAACTACTGATGCACATATATAATTAAAACAGAATACACAGAAAGGGATAAACATTAGAGAAGCTATATGAAAACAATTTCTATCTATGTCATACATGTGCAAAGATGATTCAATAAATAATTTCACTGCCTCCAAGCGAGAAGCATTCCAATTTCCTCCTTTATTGTTGTTGTTTCTCAAAGGGCCAGGTTCTTTTGTTCTCCGCTGCACTTTATTTATCTATAAGAAGATCCTCCATAAGTGCACTGCTGACTCTCAATTTGTTCTTGTTGACATACAGAGCTATCTGCCCATGCAAACTTAACCCTCATACCTCACGAAACAGCAGTAAATCCAAGGGGAACTTCTTCATAAACCCAAAATTTTGCTCATAAAATTCTCACCTCCACATTCAGCCCAGAGTGACAGTAATGTAGAAAACGGTAAGAGATGCAAGTAATCACAGCTATGCCACTATCTGAATTCACACATTGTATTTTGCTATGTAAAACTACCAAGACAACACAAAAAGCTGCACATATTAAAAATTCACTATGCAGTAATGAGTATTACTACTCCAACAATTTCAGTTCAGGCTGAGAAATGGGGTCATGGGCAAACAAATAGGCCAAAACTGAACAATAATCAGGCTATAATCTAAATTGCAATTTGTAGAATTATGTGAGGGAACTGGTGGGTACCTTGAGCAGACCCTGAACGAACAGACCGGTGTCATATTTGAAGGAGGAGTCAGCCCTGCAGAGGCGAGAGCACTTCCTCTCAGCCAGGGTGAGAAAGAGGCAGAGTGTCCGCACAATCTGTCAGGAAACAACAAGAGGATGATTTTCAACACTTCACTGTCACCTCAAGATGTTTTCTGAAAAGCTGCTTTTGATTATTTACATAGCATATGTATACTGGCATTCAGGGGAAGGAAAAAAAATTAAAGATTATTCCTGGGCTGTATGGCCTTAAAATAACATCACAATTGTTATTAGGCCATATCAGAAATACAGTATAAAAATACAATATAAACAAGATAGAAGCAGTATAAATAAAATACAAATTAAGTATATATCAGAAATTTTCTCCTGAAAAGCTGTTCATTAATGCTAGGATTTGGCAACACAATCAAATTTCACAATATTTTTTATATTTCTGGCCATATACATTGATATCATGACAAGGCAACAATATAATAATAGCATAATTTTATTTTGACAAAAATATTAACACAATGACATTTTTGATAAATAATCACCAGCAATTTAGATATGATGACTGAAGTGGGTAAAAGCAAATATTACAACAAGCATAACACTCAAGTTTAGAAAATTACATTATTTTACTGTAATGTGAGAAAAAACAACATTATGTCACATCATGATAACATATTACTTCTTCCTCTTTTGGCCTTATCTAGCTTTTTGTAAGAGTCGCAACAGCGAATCATCGCCCTCCATCTTTCCCTGTCTTTGCGACTTGTCATCATCTTCTCTAACACCAACTATCTGCATATCCTCTCTCACCACATCTATGAATCTCTTCTTTGGTCTTCCTGTGTGCCTCCGGCCTGGTAGCTCCATGAACATCCTTCTACCAATAGATTCACTTTCCCTCTTCTACACATGTCCAAACCATCTCAATCTGGCCTCCCTAACTTGGTCTCCAAATCGTCTGACCTGTGCGGTCCCTCTGATGTGTTTGCCCCTAATCCTGTCCATCCTCGTCACTCCCAAAGAGAATCTCAACATCTTTAACACTGCCACATCCAGCTCTGCCTCCTGTGTTTTTGCTGATAACATATTACAATGTAGTCAGTAATATAATATTTGCTGATATTAATATTTCTTAAAATTTATAGTACATTTTGGCCAGTTCTGTTCAAAATTCGATTACTATTTGATGTTACAAAGGGTGTGCAAATTATGCAACAATGCTATATTTCCTGATATCTGTAGTTATTTGTCTACGTAGATTTCTTTGATTAATTTTAGAGATAACAGCTGTAGAGATGTCTTGCCTTTACTCGGATATAATGCAATTTGACGGCACATCACATAATTATCATAAAAAAAAAAAATTAAAAAAAAATTTAAGATACGAAAGCGTATTGCATTCACTGGAAAAAAATAAAAAAATGTTTGGCTTTGGCTTGTGTTTGTTTTCCGAGATAAAAAAACTCAGAAATTCAAAAAAACAGAGCTTGATTTCACTGAAGCAAACATGTCCAGGCACCTGTTTAGTTTAATTCAGTTTTATTTTGCCTTGCGTTTAAGACATTGGGAGATAATGCTGGGAGAGCAGCAGTAGCACTAGTGCCAGTGATGTGCTCAGGTGGTCAGATCTGCTTGGGGTAGCTGTTTTTCTGAATTTCTGAGATAAAAAGTCAGAAAGTCAGAAAAACAGAGCGATTTTTTTTTTTTCAAGTGAATGCAATACGCTTCCATAAAAATCTCAACAGCAATGTCTTTTTTTTTTTTTCCAGAAATCATAGCCTGTTTGCGCAAAGCAATCCACAGACACTGTTGTTAGCAGGAACTATTTCTTCACCACACAGAGGAAAATTTATCATATTAAAGAAACTTGATATATTCAAAACTCAACAACTCACAGTAAAGCAATCTAGGTGGATCAAAAGCAGTATAGGTAATATGTATTAAATAATCTTTTTTTTTTATTATTATTTTGGAGAAAACTGTCCCTTTAAAGTAGCACAGAAAATCAATGGCCTTTTGTTTCACCTGGACTTTACAGGTTCTGTTTCATGCACACTCTCAACAAAATATCTATTTTAGAAGCTAACGTTTCAGCATAAAATTTCCTGAAAAAAAAAAGCACATTTTGGTCATTGACCTTAATCTGGTTTTGGACTGGAGGCTTGTTTTTTTTTTAATAGACAAAAATAAAAGTATTCATTTAATTGGTGCTCAGTTCAGGCCTAAAGCCAATAAAACCCAAAGTTAAGGCTGTGATTGATATTCACTGGGCAGAATGTTTATAGATATTTTTGCAGCACATCTTTTAAACAAATGTGTAGTGTGCAATACAAACATTCTTGCACTAGGAATATCCAACTTTTCTTATTTTAATGCCCATTCAGAGTATCTTATATGCGCTCTCAAATAACGTCTATCTCTTTCAAAGCAACTGCAGCAATAACTGCGCTGCCAAGCCCAGATAAACATTCGAGATACTGACAGTAGCAGACTCTGAAAATGCATGAGGGGGCTCATTAAACTCAAAACAACAGCAGAACACACTTCACAAAATTCTAAATTTTGTAGATGAGTAACAACTTTGTGTGCAGCCGCTAATCTAGTAAATTTACCTTATTTACTTTCTCTGGGTTGCTTCCAACCACTATAGAAGAGCCGCAAGTCTGCAGATGAGAGCTGATGGCCCTGAACCACAGAGACAAAGAAATGCAAATCAGAGCCCATTAGAGGCATTAGCATAGCTCTAATCATTAATGACAGGAATGATGATAGAGACAGAAGAGATGGGTCAGAAAAACATTTAAGAGGAATAACAGAAGAGGAATTAAGATGGTAGCTGCTTCTGGGCCAACAGAAATCGGTGATTCTTACATTTTTACTCGTGTGGTTGTCTTAAGTGCTTTAGGTAAAGGCATCTAGACTTCTTTTTGGTTTTGAAGACCAAAGGAAGGACCAAGAAGGATGGGAGACTCAACATTGAGATATACCAGAAATCTACACACACAGACCATTACCGACTCTTTGACTCCCTCTACCCACTACCCACAAATCCAAAAGGGAAATAAAAGGAACAAACACACATCATGACAGCACTCAAAAGCTGTGGCTATCCTAACTGGGCCTTCATTAAAATCAACAAAGAGAACAACACACACTGGAACACCAGACAAGGAAAGGAAAAAGCGAAGCAATATCATTGTCCCATATGTGGCTGGAGTGACAGAGAAACTTTGAGGGATCCCGGTGCACTTTAAACCCAGCAACACCCTCAGACAGTGACTGGTTCATCCTAAAGACAAAATACCTAAACACAAGCTGAGCATTGTTGTGCATGCTGCACAATGAAGTGAGGATTATTCAGACCTGAACATTTGAAGAGAATTAAAAAAAACGCTCCCCGCTCATCAGGAAAAAATTCAGCTGTGCATTTACATTTGAAGGACAAGGAACACTCATTTGAAGACAACAACGTACACATTCTTGCCAGAGAAGACACATGGTTTGAGTGAGGAGTGATGGAGGTCATCTACGTCAAAATGGAAAGAGCCTCATTAAACAGGGGTGGTGGTCTGACACCAATTATTAGCCACCTACAATGCAGTCCTGACATCCCTTCCCAGACGTTTTAAACCTCTTTAAAAAACTTGCCTCATGTGACCCTGTCGACTCACATGAATGTGAGGGGAGTCATTAATGAGTCACACCTCAAAATGACTCATTAATGAACTAAACCTTCCTTGTGACCCGAATGTGCATACAGACAGGGTCAGCGACTCAGGTGACCCTTCCAAAGTGTAACAACTCTACCAGAGGTTAAATGCTGCGAACTCCCCACCAAATGTTTAGAATTAAAGAAGCTTTTCGAATGAGAGGTGAAACGTCCTAAAAACCAAAGAGAAGTCCAGATGCATTCAACTAAAGCATTTAACCTCAACCTGGGTGACTAAGAACCTACACAAACCTACTCATGTAGTTTGGCTCCTATCAGCATTGGATAATTTGTCACAGTTTAAATTTGATCTTAAATCATCTCAAGGATTCTCCTTGTCTGCTATTCTCGTCTATCAGCTAAAAATATTAAATAGTATTCCAGTTAACTGATGAATTGTCATCTCTGCAGGATGCTGAACTAATTCTCTTCTACTCTGAGCAATTGCTCTGGCTGAAAACTGACTTTCCAGACTTTCGACACTAACGGTGATTTAGCGTTCGTCTGGTCGCTGGAGAAGAATTCAGGTAAGTGGCGAGCCATTACTCATCATCGGAAGGTTGATGGGTGTTAAATGGGCATTGTTCATCATCTGTCTCCATTTGCTTGTACCGGAGTGCTTACTTGTGGAGGAAATCCTCGTGGCAGCTGTCCCCGATGTCATCGTCATTTAGCACGGTGTCTTTTATCTATTCAGTAGGAGAGAAACAAATAACTCATTTTTAAAATTGATATCAAATAAAGACAAAATAAAATACTGATGGGCACACTTACAGGCACTGGATGAACAGATGCATGAAAAGAAGAAGCACGTAACAGGAAAAAGTAAACAGCGAGATTCTGGGGGGCTACTTTGTGCTGCATTCTCACATTAGAAAGGGAATTAAAGTGTCGAATCACACTTGGTGATGATCTACACAGAGAGAGCTTGGATAATTTAAAACTTTTGGAAAAGGGGTAATTTGTTCCTTCTCCATTCGTTGTTCATTGCAGTGTTTAAAAGTAAGGTGGAATACTTGTAGGTGCATGGTGCTTACATCTATGTCATCTGGCACGCTGTGGGTCTTCATAGATGCCAACAGTTCCATGATGGGGACAATTTCCAAGCTAAGCACTGAGATAATGTTGTAGCCCTTAAAGTTGGAAAAAAAGAATGGCGCAGTCAAAACAGACAGATACTGAAGCTTGTCAGCTGAGGGGACAGAAGACGGCAGTTGAAATTTCTTGTTTTAGACTGGCAGTTCCTGCCTACTTTTGTGAAATTTTAGAGCTTTACAGTTCAGGATATAAATAGAAAAAGTAAAACTCAATAAAACTACTCTGAGAAATAAGTTGACTCAAAACAAGTTACTTAGTTATTCCTCTTTATTACTCATAAGCATCAATATAAATTAGGAACAAGCATTCCTAAACCATCCTAAAAAATGTCTGTTAGGGCTTGCTAACAATTTATCCATCTAGATCAACGAATCATCCGTCTGATTTGCAATCTATCTACACGAATTGAAAGATAAACTATCAAGCTATATAGCTGTGTTTATGATAAGCCTTTATTTTGAAATTCCTTCCACACACCTATTTCTCAGTTTCCGCCCGGGTGTACATCATTGCTTCCAAAAAATGCTAGGGGCTGGCAGACAATGGGAAGCAGTGAATATAAAGAGAATGATGATATTAATCCCTTTTCTCATATGCATAACCTTGTAAATTCAAAATGATCAAACATTTCAGCAATGAAATGGTCAGTTCTTATTAGAATTGTTTTTTTAAGTTAATTGTAAATGATTATGTACATAAAATCATCTGATTTCAAGTGCAGGCCCCTGAATTCAATTGAAATCATATTGTGGCAGACATTGTGATATCAGAAACTATCAGATAGTTGTCTAAAGAATCAATGTAATATCATACTACTGGTGATTTACACATGACTGACACCACAGTCAATACTGGATCTATGAAAAGTTTTTCTAGAAGTCCTTTTTTATTACCAACATAGCTCTTTAAGAACTTTGTCAAAATAAAATACAAAGATTTAAATAAGGAAATATCTGTTAAGTACAAGCAAACAAGATTATTATCCTGCCAAAACGTTCAAGGCAACTTTCTGCACCTTTGGTCAATGCTAAAAACCTACTGAGTATCGAGTCAGACTAAAAACCAAACAAGGACCAACACAATGTAAAAAGAAACACGTGGCCCCATGCTGCCAAAACAGTTTACTGCGGAAAATATGGATATGTTAAGATAAAGCTTGATCAAACTGGTCGACCATGACTTTTTTGGTTGGGAGTTAACCCAAACACAACAAGCCTGCATTCTCGTGTTGTTTTTAGGCTGTAATGTCGCCTAGACTGCACCCAACCCCTTTTGATGTTATGTGATTTGCAGACGACAAACAGCAGAGTGTACAAAGGCATGATGTTGATCTGGCATGAAGCATGTCTGGTATACCTGGTAAAGGTAAAACTGACAGGGCTGTGGTACAATACACTGGGATTTACAAATAGGACAGATTCATAGTAAGCAGTAGATGCTATAGTGAAGTGTTCTGGAGCTGTTTTTTTTTTGTTGTTTTTTTTAACGAGTATTGTTGTGACATTAACCTATCCTACCTATCTTGCCTTCACAAGCTTCCTCTGCAGGAGCCCTCAAGCATTTAGAGATGTAACTCCTGTGTTGTTGGGAGACTTGAATTCTATTTTTCTGCCAATGTTGTTCCAATCCCACATAGGTAAAATTGAGGTGGCAGATTACTTCATGCCCTTTTGAAATCAGCAACCAAGGCTAAATCTGGTTTATACAGTACCCCTTGAGATGAGTGATAATTTGCCTACTCTTGTGTGAATACTAAGTGTATGCCTAACAATCACAACCAAAGAGATCAGCTGGAACAGAGTACCTTCTGCATCCAAATGCGTCCCTTGCGGATAACATGCTTAAGCCTCTCCACACAGATGGTGTGCAGAGGCAGGTAGAACGCCAGCTCTGTCTGAGGCAGAATAATAGACAAGGCACACGTGTTCTTGTCCCCCTTCAGCTCGCCGTCGAAGATCAGCGACACAATGATGACGCCCTTTTCTGCCAGTAAAAAGAACTTCACGTCCACGGCGCCGCACTCTGCGCTGCGCAGAATCTCGCCGTTAAGTGTGTGATTGGCCAAAAATGTGACCTCTCCATCACTGAGGAACATCAACTGATCACCCTTCGGCACCCAGATGTGGCGCACCCGTGGACCCAGAATGTTGTCCCAGTAGGCAAAGGTCGCAGCCAGCAGGGGACATTCTCCTTCAATCGCTACCTCAGACTTTGCTACAGCAGGCGATTGGGGAGGACAGCCAGAAGACATTGGGGACAGGAGGCTTGGAGACCTTCTTTCCACGAACAGACTGAATTATTGACAATCTAAATCAAAAACAAAGTAAATAAAAGTTGCATTCTTTCAGTTGTTCAATTTCAAACTAGTAATATGTAAATTCTTGGATTGGAAAAATTATTTTAAAATGATTCTATTTAAACCCACGAGACTGTGATTGCAAATGACCACAAAGCCCTGATTTCAGCTCATACATATAAAGGTTTATGTGGAAGTGAAATCGGTTTGTTTGGGATGGTGCTTAGGTCAGCTGGCACTTCTTAGAGGAAACCAAAAGCAACTTCTCCTTCTGACAATTCCAACAAGGAAATAAGAATTCTTCCACCAAACTCCTGTCAAAGCAAGTGGTAATCTCATGTTTAATTGATTTATTGGTCACCATTTACAAGAAAAAGCATGCGGTAAAGTGTATGCCAGTTTCTATGGTCTTTTGTTGCAATGGTTATTCATAATTTCAGTAGCGTGATTCCTCTTTAAATTTCTTGACGTTAAGTTAAGTATTCCTTTCTCTCTCTCCAGAATTAGGTATCCCTAGCTGGAAACTGATGAAAGGTTACAGTAAAAGCATTAGGTATAACGCTAAATGAGAAAATAAAGCTCTAATTGAATGTATGCCGAATTGACAAGTAGAGTTTTATAGATTTTATGTCGCCAGGTAGCTGCATAGATCCGCAACGAGCTATGCTGTTTCACATATGACAGTTTTTACAAAGATATTCGGTGTAACCATATTTCCCGTTACAATTAAGAGCGAAGCTTAAACAGACATATCTCTCAGACTTACGCATTGTAAAACTAATACAGATTGCCTTAAGACAGTAGGGTAGGAGAGTAAGGAACAAAATAATGTAAGTAAAATATTTTGCGGTGGGCAATTTTGAAAATCTGGTTTATAAATCCAGGCTAAATTCGCTAGCTAGCGTTAGCCAATTAAACAATGACAAAAACGGAAATTACTCCTCTGTAACTTACGCGTTCGGTACTTTTTGCTCCTAAACCGCAACTGTAAAGCATTTCTACAGGAAAACCTGCAAATCTTTCCGAGGAGTCATTACGTCTTCTGTACCTGTTGTGGCATGCACCCCAGACCAATTGCAGTTGTATGATCCTCAAGGCACTTCCTGATACGCCAGACCTACGTCAGTCAATTGGACAACTGTACAGCGCCCTCTATCGAGCGACGTTGGTTGAGAAAAGAGAGTCAATGATGTCATATCATTTATGTCATTTACTGGAGTTGGTCACCCGCACAAAATTACTTACTTAGTTACTTATATTCGTCACATGGAATATAGCCATACAGAGGGCTTATCAGCAAGCAGCCTTATAATTTCATATTTTTTGGTTATTAAGTCCAAATGGCAATTGCCAAATTATCTTGAAGACCTATATTGGTATGTTGTGTGCTTTCATATTTGATATTTTACACTTGCAGCCAACTTTCACCTAGAGAATGGGTTAATCTAAAATAAGTGGCCCGTTTTTACACATCCACAGACTTAGCGCGCACAACACCAAGATGTTTGGGAGGGTGTGATGGAAGGAGTACTGTATGACATCTTCACACGATTCTAAAGACCATACATTCACCTAGACAGTTGATATACTCGATAGCTACTGCGTAATTCACAGTACTTTTCCTAATGGTCTCAGTAATACTCTAATGGAATGACTTATGCAGTTAGCTTTAAATGCCTCATCTGTAATTCGGACACCGAGCAGTAAGTGAGCAACAAAATTATGCAGGGAGCTGAGAATTGTAAATCAGTATGGCCTCCTTCTCATACATTTTAAGTTGTGTCCCATCAGGAAATTTTTCACTCTTTTGCCTGGAAAACTCTCGATAACGATGAGGTTCTGGCAAATCACTGCTCCTGGCAATGAAGTATTCTGACACATTCTTCCCAAAGCCAAAAACTGTGATTCTTACACATCGATTTTTGCACAAATCAAACCAGCAAGGCTTCACTTCATGGTTTGTGAGCTTTAGAAGTGCTGACAGGCAGACTCTGCAAGACAGAGAATAGCCCATATTCAAAGGGCAGCCATTTTGGCTTGAAGTCAATTTTAGGGTGAAAAGCTCCGATGGCCTAGATAATGTTTTACTGCTGTTTTCCTTGTTCAAGCTATGTACACATACAAAAGCTGATGTATTGTCATCAGATCAGATTTTTCCTGACTGATAAGCACAAGTGTCTCTCCACCATTATGGAGAGACACTGGGTATTATTTCAAGGTGAACCAACACATTTCTTAACAAATTAGTGAAAGTTACCATCCAATCGTGTAACAGACTTAACTTTTATCTGTCAACCCACAGTCACATGACCTCAGGGGTGTGCACCTGTGGTCCAGTGGTGTCCAGCACCAGAGCACTGGTGGCAGATCCTTTTAATATTTTGTGGGTTATAAAGTGGGACCTCCATGGATCATAATTTTTCAAGAATGTGTCACTGACACACAACCAGATTTGGTTCAGGTAAATTCCATAGAATTAGAATTAGATAGATAGATAGATAGATAGATAGAGATGAATTTATCAATCCCCGTAGGAAAATTCATTAATTTGTCACAGCAGCAAAGATGTTCAGGTACAGGACCGAAAATCTTACAATTCTGTATATGCAGAAGTTGTGCTAAGTGCAGAGTGCAGGAAGGAGGAGGTGAATGATTTTAACAGGTAAAGTGTCTAGTGTCTAATAACAGAGGTGTTGAAAAGTCTGATTGCAACTTCATCCTGTATCTTTCCTTATAGCAGCGGGGTTGGATCAGTCTGTTGCTGAAGCTGCTCCTCAGAATGTCCACAGTTTCATGGAGGAGGTGGAAGGTGTTGTCCATGATGGCCAGCAGTTTGGTTGGCATCCTCTGCTCCACCATCTCCTCCAAGGTGGCCAACCGAGAGACAACATCAGAACCTGCTTTCCTGATCAGTTTATTCAGTCTGTTGGCGTCCTTTGCCTTGATGCCTGTGCCCCAGCACACCACAGCAAAGAAGATGGCGCTCACCACAACAGACTGATAAAACATCAGGAGCATCCGGTTGCATACATTGAAGGACCTGAGCCTCTTGAGGAAGTAGAGCCGGCTCAGGCCCTTCTTGTACACAACCTCTGTGTTGGTGGACCACTCCAGCTTGTTGTCCTGGTGGACTCCCAGGTACCTGTAGGTCTGGAAAATTTCCACATCAGTCCCATTAATGCAGACAGGAGAGGGTGGGGGCTTGTTCCTCCTGAAGTCCACCACGATCTCCTTCATCTTCATCACGTTCTACAACTGTTGATGTTATGGCTGATCAGTGCAAAAACAGTTCTGCGATGCTAACACATATCTTAAAGACTTTTTTAAAGGCCTGACCAAACTTGCATTGTAACATAATGTTGTATAAAGAGTGGCCTCTTCATGCTACAGCCATTATGTCAATTCTCAATGCCACTGTCAGAGTGCTGCTCATGCACTGAGGTCAGGAGACAGGGAGGCCTACAAGAAGGCCAGAGCAGACCTGAACAGAGGCATCAAGACTGCTAAAACAAAATACAAAGAGCAGATGGAGGACAACTTCAGGAAAAACAACCCCCGGTCCATGTTGCAAGGCATCCAGAACATCACTGACTACAAACAATGCCAAAACCTTTCTTCCCCTGCCAACACCTCTCTCCTGGACCAACATAACACCTTTTTCTCCCGCTTTGAAGAGGACAGCAGACAGGGCGTAAACATCAGCAAAGTACCGGGACCGGATGGATTACCAGGGAGGGTGCTGAAATCATACGCTCATCAGCTTGCTGCTGTATTCACTAACATCTTCAACTACTCACTCCAGCAAGCCACATTACCATCTGCCTGGAAACTGCCGCCATAATCCCCATGCCCAAAACCTCCACCATCACAGGGTTGAATGATTACCGACCTGTGGCCCTGGTACTGGTGATCACGAAATGCATGTAGAGACAGGTCTTGCAGCACACTAAAGCCCACATCCCACCTGGCCTCGACCAACATCAGTTCGCCTACAGGTCCAACAGATCCACAGATGACGCCATCTCCATCGCCCTCCACACCGCCCTCAACCACCTGGAAAGCCCCAACACGTATATCAGGATGCTGTTTGTTGACTTCTGCTCGTCATTCAATTCCATCATCGCCAGCCGACTGATCAACAAACTGGATCAACAAACTTCAGGATGAGCAACTCCACATCCTCTACCATTGTCCTCAACACTGGTGTTCCTCAGGGCTGCATCCTGAGTCCAGTCCTAGTCATGCCGTACACCCACGACTGCGTCAACACCCACGGCTCCAACAAGTTTGCCGACGACATGACTGTTGTAGGAATGATCAGCAACAACGACGAGGCACCATACAAAGAGGAGATCCAAACGCTGGCCGCCTGGTGTGGTGACAACCACCTCAACTTCAACATCAGGAAACCCAGGGGAATCATGATTGATTCCTAGAAGTCAAGAACCACATTGCACTCAGGGCAGAACATCACAAGGGAGGAGGTGGAGCAGGTCACGCACTTCATGTTCCTCAGAATGCACAGCACGGAGGACTTGGCCTGGACTGTGACCACCAACCACATCATCAAAAAAGCCCAGCAGGGTCTTTTCTTCCTGAGAACGGTGAGGAGGAACAAACTCCCTCCATGTGTGCTGTGGAAATTTTATCAATGCATAATAGAGAGTGTCCTGACCTATGGATGCACGGTGTGGTACTCCAGCTGTACTGCAGCAAAGAGAAAACAGCTGCAACGGGTCATGAAGATGGCACACTCCCGTGCCTGGATGCGATCTACTTGAGCCGTCTCCTCCGACGGGCCACAAACATCCTGACTGACCCCACCCACCCAGGACACTCTCTGTTCACCAGCTTCCCTTCTGGCAGGCTCAGAGCCATGCGAGCCCGCACCCACAGAGACTCAAATGCAACTTCTTCCCCATGGCTGTGAAAAGACTGCTGCAAGCACCGTGAACACAACCACGTGCAATAATATGGCCACTGCAATAACTGCTCTTCTTGCACATTTTTCTTACATAATGCACAGTTTGGTTTTTTTCTTTGCACCTCGCCAAGCAACACTGCAACTGACACATTGTACATATGGTGATCTTATCTTATTTATCATCTTTTATCCTTATCCTTTATACTTGAAAATACCTGCTTCAAGAGATTGCTACCTTTCGTTGTATCTTGCATTGCAATGACAATAAAGCTTCTTCTTGTTCTTCATCCAAACACTCACAGCCATAGTGCTTAAAACACACTTTTTTGTTGATTTGATCTACATTATTCAGAAATATGTGAGCATAACACTGACACATTATTTCGGACTCAAACAGAAAAAGTCTAATGTCAGGTGAAGAAACAGTGCAGTTAATGTTACATATGCAAGCTTGATTACATGCAGTATGAATTTAAAATGGTCTGTATGCCTGTTTCCTCCACATGGCAAACTAATCTTATCATGGCTTTGTTGTCACTGCACTTGTTCTTCAGCCGAACTGATGATATCTTGACCACAACATGAAGGAAAACACCAGTGAAAAGCTTTTATTTCTACAAAGCAACAGTAAATTCGGACAATTGTGGATAGTAAACTAGTAAGTCAGTCTTTTTTTTTTTTTTTTTTTTTTAAAGTAGGCTCCTTCTGAAGTTTTCAAGGTCACCAGCAGCCACCTTTAATTGTGTTCTTCCTGATGTGACTTCAGTCTGTTAACAGCACTGCAGTCTTACCACTGCTACAACGGTGAGAGGCTCCCCGCTTCAATTTTTTTCAGACACAAAGGGGTGAAAAACATCCTCAAAAACTGACAATATTAAACATTTTTTAATATAAATGTAATGTTATTCAGTTATTTTTTGTGATAAATTACTCTTGGTGAATAGTCTAAAGTAGGTGATTTTAATTTTAACCATAACTAGCCTATTAAAAGGATTTTTAATGTACGTCTTCACCTGGCTTTATATTCCCCTCCCTCTTAGTATTCTTTTCATCTTCAAAATCACTGTGAGCATCCTGATCACCTGGCTTTTTGTAGCCTCTCTGAACCCTGACAAATTCCACTGTTAGACTCTTCATTTTCTTTTGTATATTCCAGGCTAACCCTCTGCTCGTTACCCTTTCCAGCCACCATCTATACACCGATTTTACAATGTACAGTGACACGACGACGAGTTGGCGGAAATATGTTACATATTAGATTTACCTTTTCAGGCACTTTATGGCTGCGGACCACCACAAAGATGCAATGAGACTCTTTAACCACCTGCAGTCAGCATACACATGACCAATAACCAACTTACTTACACGCTGTAATAATGTTACTTGGTTCCTCACAGGGTTTTTGGCACCAGAACCGAGGCGCAGACAATCGTATTTCCCCCACTTTGACTCTAAATATGCCACTCTTGGAGGTTTGTCCCAGCTGCATTAGGTTCTTCGGTTCTAACTCCTGTCTTACATTCACACATTTGGATCTGCAACGTCATGATCGACAGCCGAACTCTTCTCCTTACCAACTGGAACTGGACACCACAACTCCTCTGCCGGGTTGCTTCTTATCTAAAACTAACAAAAAAAAAAAAACAACACCTTTATTGCATCATAATGTAAGTCATAAATAAGGATGAAATAATAAAGAGAAGACTGTAACAACAAATACATAATAATAATATAACAACAACAAAATAATGGCAACATAAAAGACAAAAGTGGGAATATGTTTATTTAAATCAATAAGAGGATTTTACGGCATTACAAATGACCATTGTCCTTACGTCTTTCTGAATTGTGGCCTCCAAGTATTTCAAAGCACGTTTTCATGACATACTTGAAATGATGAATGTTGGGAGACATCTTTGGCCA
This sequence comes from Mola mola, assembly GCA_001698575.1. Taxonomy (NCBI): domain Eukaryota; kingdom Metazoa; phylum Chordata; class Actinopteri; order Tetraodontiformes; family Molidae; genus Mola; species Mola mola. The sequence goes on from KV751346.1 coordinate 10,520,569, forward strand.
TTAGCATTTCTGAATATAAAACAGCAAATAAAACTAAAAGATTGAATTACTTCTATTCAAATCTTTTTTGCATAAAAGATTATATCTATTTTCTGATTAAATATTCATTAAATATTTCAGAAATATGGTCAACATCATTTCAAAGCCGGCAGCACTTTAATTTCAAATATTTTAGCTTCATTTTTGAAGGAAGTAACAGCAACATGTTGTCCATGACAGTCATAAACAAATATAGCAAATGATCATTTGAACCATTGTCAGGTTAAACAAGTTTTTTTTAATCTAATATTGAGCTTATGGCCAAATGAACAGGCAGCCTGCTTTTTCTTTTTTTTTTTTTAAGTTGGATGGGTAAACTTATTGGTAACACTAGTTAATTTTTCTTAATCATTCTAAATTGAATAAAATTGCCTCTCCCTAGCTGAACTTTATGAGTATTCACTCATGAGAGTATTCACTTTTGTGTCAAGTCATTTAACTTCACCATGGTTAGTCATTGTAAATGGATCTGTAATGTGGTTGCCGCATGAATTGCTAGTCTAATTCTGGATATAAATTTGAAGTACAAAGCACCACATTGGACGGCTGAGCTGTGATCTCTGAGCGAGGCTCTGAGGTTATGGAGTCTGTGGCTGTGTCTCTGTGGTGCACTTCATTAGCGTCAGGGGGTTTTTTTTTGCTCAGGGAAATGTGATTGAGACAAGTGACAGCACGGCATTGCTTTTCATCTGACATTACATAGACAGACAGACGGGCTCCTGTTTCAGCCCAGGCCGGCAGCCAGCTGCCCACCGCCAGTATCCATTTGGATCGCTTTAACATCAGTCGTTTTCCCACTAACCTATATGGCCATAAGAAATGGGGTAAAGCTGCCCTCAGAGCAGCCTCTGTGGCTTCTATGAATCCATACTCGCCTTATTCTGCCATCTCACTCCGCTCTCTTTGTGAAATAGCCTATTTCCCTTCACATACCCTGGTTAGGGTCTGAAAATGCTTGGCGTATTGGTGATACAGCTAGACATAGCCATTCGGTGGCATGTTGGGCATGATGACACTTTACATTTTGTCAACATCAAACATGGACACAAATACACACTGTACATGAAACGTGAAGATGAGCAAAAACAGTACTGATGAATCATTAAAGAATCATGCAGACAGGAAGTCCCACCCGCACGCAGTACAGGGTGATTCTGCCAATTCCAATTACTCCTCATTTTTTAAACAGGCCAGAGTATGAACAGGCGGCAAGACCCTAATAAGCCTTTGTGTGGTTTCAAAGCAGGCTCCAGGTTTGAAACACAGCACAGCAACAATGATCTGTGGTGCCATTCAAAAGGGGGAACTTCAAAGATGCTCATTTTCTCTTGCCCAGCTGCACTGCGGTTTCGTGGCCATGGGCCAATTATTATAACGAGAAAATAAAACAGTAGTTTTGGGATAGACAGCTAAACAGACAAACATTGTGAGGTACTGTTGAAAAATTTCTCAAATACTGTCTCAAAGAGTCGTGATGTGTTGGGATGATCAAAAACAGGAATTTTAATGCAATTCTATAAACTGGTGCTATTTCTTGGTTTACACACTGTGGAAATGAAGTCATTGTTTTTACTTTACAAAGTTATTGTCAGGGCTGCCTTAACATCTGAGTTCACTAAACTTGAAAAGACAACCTTAGGTAACTTTTTTAATGATTCAAAGTTGCCTCAACTTGCCTTTTCAAGTTCAGTGAACTTAAAATTGTAAGGAAGCGCATGCACTAACTTTTTTAAGTTACACAAGTGTTATCAGTGACAATTATTGCCTCCTGTTGGAATTTGCTTTGAGAATGATGCAGCGCACTATTTCCTGCTGGACACTGCGTGGACAAGGAATGGGCATTTAATGAAGTTGAGATGAGTTCTTTTCAATATGTCTCATTTTGAAAGTAAAATAAGGTGGTAACTGGCTGCAGAGAGATTGCCAGGGAGCTTACAGTTAAGGCAGCATATTACTGCTGGTAAAGATAGACAGATGAAAGGAACTGAAGATATGGTTCTAACTCCGACAGGAGTTGAAATGTCAGTTGATGATAAACTGAGCAAGACTTTCAGGCAAAGTGGTTATTGTAAAAGAAACTAGTGTCTCTGAAGGCAAACTTAAAGGAGATATCTTTGAAGTGTACACACCAAAAGCATTTGAAGCACCAGTTATGTACAAACAATGAAATCTGAGGAAGATGGAGAGCTGAGGAAAGATTTGTTTGTTGGATGGTGAAGATCTCTGAAAAGGATCGAGGTTCCAATATTATGAGCTAATGAACTGAAAGAAGAGGAGTAGATGAGTATGGTTGAAAATTGAAATGTGTGTGATTAAAGTAAATTAGATTCCTTTTGAAGGGCAAGAGATGAAAGCAACTGAGGAGTCAGAACATTAAAAAAATGTTCAGTCATAGAAAGCATTAACATTAACAATGATTCAGCTAACAATGTAATGGCGATATCGTCACTGCAAATAAAAAGCAGTTAAAAGATTGATGACTGGGGCGAATAATTTCATGGCTAAATCAAGATTGAAATATCAAATGAACAAAAAGCCCTACAGCATTGCAATTATAGTAGATAATTAATAGAAAATAAAATTATTAAACTTATTATAGTATCATTGAGAATTAAAATGACATAAAGGTAAAAGGAAATCAAATTTCTACAATGGCAAAAAGGTATGGTTCTGATTCTGTGTACTGATTTTTATCAGATTGAAAGAACATGAAGCAAGAACCAGTGGAGAGAGCAGGTGGGTATTAACTGTAGCTAATGATGAAAGAATATTAAATGTCACATTATATTCACACTAAAACTTGCAAGTGTTACCCCTTTGAATAGGTTTCTTAAAATTTCTCAAATCCCACAAAACTCTGGATCACTACACGTCACCTGAGGTTTCTATAAAGCACCAGGAACATCTTTGCAGAAAGGAATCAATAGCTGCTCTGCTTTAACTCTAGATTAATAAAATGCATTAAAAGCTCAAGACCTTTTCAGGCAGGTATGATAGAAAAATGGAAAAGCCTTTATTCTGTCCCGAAAGACTGGAAAGTGGGGTCTTGGTGATACATTTCCCTGAGCACACCTTCATCAGAGTGATAGGCTGCTTTGATCCATCTCTTCAGGTCTGATCAACTTCCACTTCAAATTCATTCACATCATCTAAGAGAGGATGGTTTTCATTGGCTTCCTAAATGCCACATTCATGTCTGTCTATCTTTTTATCTTTGCTGTTATACGTATTTTAATATGAGCTGCCCGCTGCACAAACTGTACATTTCAGGCTCATGGGGCAGAGGTATTGTCTGGTCCAGACCTACTGTCTGAGTTTGTATTGGGATTTCATGACTCATATGTGCTCATGGGGCTTTATTTGCCATGCAGTAACACCTGCTTCTACTTTACCCTTTTACCCGTATTATATAATCTGCTCACACTGGTGTTTTCTTTGGCTTTTCCCATATGCAAATATGCAATTGTAGATTCAGTCAATGATCTGTGTCAAACACCTGCTTGTTATCTTACTGAACGTGAAGATGCATACTGCATATGCACATGCTCCTTTCAACGGACTGTGAAGCTGCCTTCACTGGCTGTGAGGCCCTGGAACTCAGCACACTCATCAACAAACTGAAAATGAAAGGAGTTGCAAATTTTCATTGCCAGGCATTCACAGGGATGTATCCTGTCTTTACAGCCATTCAAGCAGCAGCTGCCACAGTAGCTCAGTGTACCATATCTGAGCGCCACTTCATACATACTCCCATGGCACACAGACCTTTACAACCAAGCTCCTCTCTGAGAACATGCTCCCTGTCCTTGCTTGGGAATCTATTTAAGACACCTTGCCATATCCCACTTGCTTTTGTTGCAAAGCTGTTGCTTTGTTCCTTGCAGGTTTTTCTTGGGTCAAGAACAAAGCATCCACAATCCCTTTATACGTCTTTCCCAATTCCCTGTGTCGAAGTCCTATTGGCACTTGGTGGATCTGCTTTACTTACAACTCAGATCTGAGCAGTTGGACTCAAAGTTTGACTCTATTTTCTGTCAAACTTTTTTTTGTACTTTTTCTTATTGCTTCTGTTGAAACTCTGTCTCAGTATTGGTCTTAATCATCCAATATGATCGGATCAGCCATATCACTTGCATTGTAACCATTTGCATAACAATATTGAGCAGGTCCCCTTTTTTTCACCATAGAACTCTGACCTTTCAAAACATGTACTCCACAAAGCCTCAGAAAGTGTGTGGTGGATTTGACACTGGGCCGTTGCTGCTGACATCTTGGATCTTTCAAGTCCTGTAACCTGTGCAGTGGGTCCGTCATGGATTGGACTTGTTTGTCCAGCCAGTCCAAGTGATGCTTGATTGGTTTGAGATCGGGTGAATCAGGAGGCCAATTCAACACCTTGAACCCACTGTTCTGTTCCCTAAAGACTGGGACCCAAAGTTTCCCAACAGAGCATTGCCCAAAGCCCCTGTTGGCTGACTTTTTTCACATAGTTCACTGTAAGTGATGCAACCGTGATGGTGACTCACTAGACCAGGCCATCTTCTCCCAATTCACTGTCGTCCAGTTTTGATGCTCTCGTGCTCTTTACAGCTGTTTCAGTGATGGATATGTGTCAGCACAGCACTAGTGCTATTGCTGGTTCAGAGTTGTTGCAAAATGTGACCCTTCTAATTATCAGTTTGCTTTTTCATAGACATAAGAGCCACCATAGAATCACATCATTATGTCACATGTACGCCTTACGTCACTATTTACAGTACGTTGCTGATTTCCCAGCATCAGTAGAACAACAATGGTGGATTAAATTGACTCATTACAAGTGTTGCTTATGGCTTTGCATGCCTACATTTGTATTACAAGATGACAGCCTGTCTCCTCTTTGGACCACTGCCGTTTCAATTTGGTATCCATTGTGCAAATGTCATTCTAATTCTTCAGTGGATGAGTTTGGTAACACTCTACACAAGCTCTGATTCTTAAAAAGAGTGACATACAGTTTTCTTTTTGGTCTGTGGTCATTATATCCCAGCTCCAGACCAGAAAATTGTTGGTGCTATTCTGGAACCAGTTTTACTTCAAGAATCAGTTGTTTTGATGCCAGAAGAACTGGTTCTAGAAGGGGCAATGGCTCCAAACTGTCACAAGAACTGGCTTGGTCAGAAAGGTCTTGTTGTGCTTTGACACCTTTCTGTCTGAGCCAGCATTAAGTTTGTCAGCAATTTGAGCTACAGTAGCTCTTCAGTGTGACGTATCAACATGAGTATGTCTTCACTCCCCACCTATATCAATGAACCGTGGGCCTGAACCCTGTTGCCAGTTCGCCAGCTGTCCTTCCTTCCTTGGGTCACTTTTGGTAAGTACTTATCTTCACAGATTGGGAACACCCTACAAGTCATGCAGAGGCTCTGACTCTGTTATCCATCTTTCATAATTTATTCCCCGTTGAATTCCCTCAGATCCTCATACCTGCCCCCTTTTTCTGCTACTGACACATAATTTATTATGTACATAGTTACTGTATGTATACTCACCTCCATGTCAATGGAGAGTCAGGTGAAGTGTTTGTTTTTTTAGTCCACAAATAATTTCTGGAACTTCACAGGACACCACTTCAGATGGCTTCTAGCCAAATGCTATAAGGAATATTTTGGATTCAAAAAGGTTTTAATACTTTTCGGGTCAATTTTGGATCTTGTGACACCCAGAGACTTGGGCAAACAGTAGGAAGCCTTTTTATGTTTTTTCCTTCCCTTTTCATTTGTTTTTCTTAAGTTTCAAAACAAGTCTGCAGATTCATCAAATTTTTATTTTCTTGTTCTCTTAATATCAATGATTTTGACTTGACAGACCCATCCAGTGGACTCACCTGTGTGCGCAGACGTTCTTGGCTAACAAAGCCGATGGGTGCGTTGAGATTGCTCTTTAGGGCTTTATTTATGCCTTGTTGCCCTTATTACCATTGTGCCTTCAGACACCATTAAGTGTCAACCCCGGTCTTACTTCGGCAGATTTAAACTCCTCTTGACATCCTCCTATACAGCCAAGACATTAAGGGACTCCCAGTCAATTCTGAAGAGTGAGAGCGTCTGGAAGGAAGCCAAGTGGAGACAGACATCTGGGTTCCCCGTACGTTTTTTATCCTGGATCAAACAATCAAAAAGACAGCACGAAACATGCAGCACCGATACTACTTCTGCTTATTGCTCCTATTATGTAAGCACTGAACAGGCTTTATAATGATTATTCAGGGTGGTTCTCTCTCCAGACGTGCTTGAATTAACTTTCAGCTGTCTGCAGGTGCTGTCCAACTCAGCTAGCAGCACCTGCTGAGATGTAATTATTTAGGGGATAGTGATCCTTGTTACCCTCGAAAACACTGCAGCTTTTTGGGTCATCATTTAATATCAGATAAAAGTACGTTTTAAGTAATCATTGTTGTTGTCGTATTTGACCTAAATATAAATTCCCTGCATGAGAAAGGGAAAGTATACAGTCTCTGCAGCGAGTGTCCCTGCTCTAGCGATTGTTAGATTTCATGCGCTGTGTGGTAATGAGCCAAAGCTGAAGCATCAGGCCTTAGCTACCTCATCCCAGCTAACGGCGCCACATACTGTATATGTTTGATTTTAACTTGTGGTGTTGCCAGGTCTAAAGTAAAAAAAAATATTTTCATCAGCGGATATCTCATGGATTTATCTCCTCCACTTATGCCTTTCATTCTGTTGGTAATTGCGTTTACCCTGTCAGGTCTCCGTCATTCATTCTGCCTAATTAGCTCTCCTGACCCTCTCCTGACCCTCCTTCATCCAGAAAGGCGCTGACTCCTGCCTTATCGCTTTGGCGTGACCAGCACTGCACAGAGGGTGGCATCTGGGGGCACAAAAATTAACAATTTTTAAGGAGTCCTTGAAAGTGTCTCATGTCAGGCTACTGGCAGGTTAAATCTTTGTCTTGTGTGAGCGAATTGCAGTTGAACAATACTCCTATTTTAAGCTGACTCGGAGGTTCGTTGTACGGAGAATTAATGTTTGAATTAATCAGCACCTAGCTCTGCTTTTCTATTTCTGTGATTTAGCATCTGCAGGAGGAAACATGGCAGGGAGTCATCGCTCGCAAAATCAATCACTTTTAATAATTCCTCTCACTTGCTGACCAGCTGCAGAGCAACAGAAC
>KV751346.1:10527949-10549926 GCA_001698575.1 Mola mola
GATTATCTCAATCCTTCATCCTTCAAAATATGGCTATATATCAATTTTCTTTTTTTTGGGCAACACTGCTGTGCTGGGTGTAAAATAGCTCAGAACACTGTACATGTATGTGCAAGCGAAGCTCAGGGGACACCTCTTATATGACTGTAGGACTCCGTTGCCTCAGCACAAAATCACACTGCATGCCTCCAGGCTCCCAACTGTAATTTTTATACACATGTAAGACACTGCAGGGAGAATGTCTTTATAAGCTCCTGCCCTATACTCATACAACTCAGGGGAGAAGTCTATAAAGTGACGTAATATTGAACCTCCTTTAACGCCGCGGGTTTGGTCACTGGAGCAGGGTCAAACCACACCCAGGGGGTGTCTACTACTGATGCATTGTGATACGTGCTTCTTTTCTTTTATTGTCCACATCTTTCATATTGCGTCTTTCGCTGACACTTGCCACAAGCTGCGTTTTAATGGGGGCAGAGATGAAATGAGCTGTGCTCAGTTTAGACCAGTGCAGGGTTAAATAGTGAGCTGATGTTGTGTTTCACTGTTCCCCACCATGTTTTTATATTTCCAGAGAAAAGGAAATAAGCTTCACTAATGTCATGAAAAATGCACCTGTTTCTATGCCTTTAAAAATGAATTGCTCATTAAAAACCTGAGGGGAAATGTTGTGAACTGTAAAAAAGTTAATGAATTGGAAAAAAGTGATGAATATAACCACAAGAGCAGCATGGGATACAACAGAAAATTGTGCAATTTGTTTCTAAGCAGTGTAAATGTAAGTGAGTTCTCCTCAAAATACATTTTCAAGTACATTAAAAAAAATGTTGTAGCTGATTATTTTTTAAAATGGTTTTCCCACATTTAACAGCTTTAAAAATCGTGAAGAGGACGGAATAGATCTACTCTTTCTCCTGCAATGAGAGGTTCCTGATCTATGAATCCCAAGCCTTAAGACTAGCCCATCAGTTCTGTTTGTGCTAGGTTTACCGCAAAATGAGCAGTGTTTATCTAAGTGGCACGTTAGAGGAAATATGGAGAGACATTTGGTCTTAATGTTACGTGTTTGGGCCTTAGTCACACCTGGACTGAGATGACTGAGAGTCTTTTGGGCACCCGGAATAGGCGCACAAATATCTTCAGTAGAGGCATGTGAAAACGCTTTTCCTTGGACAGATACAAGTCAGCATAATCCACTGTAATCAGGCACAAAGCATACTTAAAAGCAGAGTCAGACACAGGCAAAAAGACAAGGTCTTTAATCGAAGCAAAGTTCGGTACACAGGTTAGCAAACAGAACAGGCAAAGGTACCCAAAATGGCAGACAAAGAAACTCTGGTCACTAAAAAAACGGGTCGGACTTGAAAACACTCAACATAACAATGTTATGAGGAAACAAGACGATCTGGCATATGAGGGTGGGGGAACACAGCTTCACAAGAACCCATGACTAATGGAACACAGGCACAGGCCATAAAAAAGGTGGGAAAGACAAGAGACGAACACAAAATGCTAATAAAACAGGAAGTGATGAAGAACTGAAAAAACTAACTAGACATAACAGAACTAAACCTAACAGACCCTGACAGTACCCGCCCCCACAGCCAGGATTGTGAGAGTGTTGGCTGTGGAGGTCCCTGATGATGTCCAGCTCCATGACCTTCCAGGCCAGAATCTGACGGCCTCTCCTCAGGACCATACCCCTCCCTGTCAACCACAGATACTGGATACCCCTGACGATGCACAGCCAGCAGCTTCTTTGTAGTGTAGCCTCCAGAGACCCAGGGGGAAAAAAAGTATTTCTCTTTTGATTTTTTTCATAAAAATAAAGTGTTGGGGTTGTAAAAAAAACCACAAAAACAACAATGAAAAACTATTTTGTTTTTACCTAATTTGACCTTTTTACCAAATTTTTATTTAAAACCTGCACACTCCAGGGCACAACAGGACTTCATTGATTGCAAGTGTGAAACAGTAACAAAATCCATGAGCTGACTACACACTTCACATATCTTGCATGTTTTTTACTGTTGCACCCAGGCATTCTGCACCTGAAAGGCCTTGGACCGTCTGCTTCACTGGACTTTCATCTTCTGAAAGATCTATGTCTGCATCGCCCTCAATGATACTGTTAAAAATTCTCTCTGCCTCTGTCAGAGGGCTGTCTACTACAAAAAAGTGAAATAAACATACAGTAAGTACAAAGACCTGACGTGCAGTAGAGGATACATTAGTACATTTGTCATATGCCCTGTGAAACTAAATGAGCTTAGTTTTGAAAACTCACTCAAATTACTTATTAGATGTTCATTTTGGAAAATTAATCCAAATATAACATTAAAAAACAAATATCATATTTATCTTTCTTTCTTCCATAAAATATGCTTATGGGGATGCCATGCATGTTGAAAAGACAGGAAAAGGAGCGTTGGCAAGGCCACGCCCCCACACATGTGACATCATTTTAAAGCTACTGTTGCTCTCTCTAAGACACATCAGGACTTAGCAGAGTGGCATGTATAGTATGAGAGATATAAGCAAAAACTAAATGTGCACTACGGTGTATAAAAATGAATTACCGGGTCTCAGGAGGGTAGACAGGACCACCATCGATGACCCTGGGGGGTCTGAATGGAGGAACGAGTGGACTCTCCTTTACCAGCTTGACTTTGGTCACATGAAAGGTGGGGTGAGTCTTAAGAGACCTGGGAAGCCCCAATCTCACAGACACGTCAGGACCTGCTAGTGTCAAGTGTCTGTCTGTTAGGGTCATCCGGTGTTTCCTGTTTTACTTTGAAGTTCTGTCTGTGTCTTACTCCCCATGTCCTGTCAAGTGTTGTCCCTCAGGTGTGTTTGATTATTCCCTCTCCCTAATGCGTCCCACCTGTGTCCAATTGTCTACCTCTCCCTCGTGTATTTAACCCCTGTGTTCCTTTCCTCTTTTGCCAGATTGTCTTACTTACCTGACCACATTTTCCCCGTGAGCATTCCAGCGGTTTCCCTCGTGAGTTCTTTGTGTTTTGATCCCGTTTGTTTCTAGATTACCGAGTTTGCCTGATCCTTACCTGTACCTTCGCTTAAATTGAATTCCTGGGTTTGACCATTATAAATTAAACGACTATCGAATTAGAACGCTCCCTGTGGACTCTGCATTTTTGGATCCTCCGGACCTGGTTCGTGACAACACAGGGTTAATAACTTTAAACTCTGGGAAAGGACTGAGGAACCAAATTATAAAACATGACGCAGAGAGGCAAGCCCCTTGTTGTCAGCAACACCTTCTGTCCCAGGAAATAATGGGGAGCAGGTCTTCTTGGAAGAGGGCTGCCCTTATCAGCAGCAGAAGCCTTCAGGAGGGTCTGTCTGACCTCAAGACAGACCTGACAGCAGCGACGCACAACAGCAGAGCTGGCGCCTGTACCTCTTGTTCGAAAGCCGGAAACAGAGGATTCTGATATCCATATACACAATGAAATGGGGAGATTCCAGTAAAGGCACTGGGGGGTGTATTAACCCCACCTCAAAGTCTTGGTTTACACGTTCTGTTTGTCTGGTAGATTGTGGATGATAACCTGAAGACATCCTCACAATTGCAACTAAAAGCTTACGGAACACCTTCCAAAACTGTGTTGAAAACTAAGGTCCCAAGCATTCAAAGGCTTACATTGGGAACATATAGTACAAACAGCAATATACTATATATATATAATATACACATCTCTTCTCATAGCAGGCCATCAGAAATGTTCACAGATACAAAAAATGGTTCGTCGCTCTCCTGGATGACAGGAAATCACAGACTCATGAGCCCAGGAGATTTCCCCTCCATGCAGTTCAGGAACCACATAGAGTCTGTTAGCTGGAGTACCTCTTAGGATTGTAGTCCTTGAGAGCCTCTTTCACTTGACTCTAAATTGTCCAGTTTATTGCACCCACCACACATGAAGCATGCAGGATGGGGACTCCTGAGGAGGATAATACTCAGCAAAACGACTCAACTGGGTATCAGGTTTTATGTTCTTTGAACCAGGATGATAAGTTACAGAGAAGTTGAACTGAGAAAAACATATTGCCCACCTAGCTTGGCGAGGGTTCAAGCTCTTGGCAGACTTTAAATAATCAAGATTCTTATGATCTGCCCATACCAGAAATGGCTTTGCTGCTCCATCCAGCCAGTGACACCACTCCTCCAAGGCTACTTTAATAGCTAATAGCTCGTGGTCTCTGACATCATAACTTATCTCAGCGGGGGAAATCTTAAAAGAAAGAAAAGCACATGGGTGTAATCTATTATCTAACCTCTGAAACAGCACTGCCCCAATCCCAGAATCTGACACATCCACCTCAACAATGAACTGTCTGGACAGATCTGGCAAAATCAGCATCTGAAATGCCTGATTGGCCTGCAGAGATCAGGAAAACAGAGACTTGGAGCAGGTTATGGCATGTAAAGGGGCTGTGACAGCACTGAAATTTCGTATTTCTTATGGAAGAAATTAGCAAAACCAAAAAACTCTGAACTTCTTTCCTCTTTCTGGCTGAGTGGTACAGGCCACTCCATTGCAGCCTTCACCTTCCCAGGAATCATCTCGACCTTACCCTCAGAGATTACATACCCCAGGAAAGATAGAGGATTGATGAGATTCACACTTTTCAGCTTTTATAAATAGCTGGTGTTCCAGCAATCTCTTCAGAACCTGTGAGACATGAGAGACATGAGACTTTAAGCCTGAAAAAAAAAATAAAGGTACACAAAGACAAAATTTAACATATCACGCAGGACATCATTTACAAGAGCCTGAAACACAGCTGGAGTATTAGTGAGCCCAAAAGGCTTGAACAAGTATTCGTAGTGGCCACTAGTGGTATTAAAAGCAATCTTTCATTCATCTCCCACCCTTATTTTTACCAATGATAAGTGTTTCTAAGATCTACCTTAGTGAACACTTTAGCACCTTGAAGAAGATCAAAACCCAGGGAGATTACAGGTAGGGCTACCTGTTCTTTATGATGATGTCATTCAGTCCTCTATAGTCAATGCAGGGTCGAAGGGAGCCGCCATTCTTGCCACCAAAGAAAAACCCTGCACCAGTGGGGGAAGAGTAAGGATGCATTATTCAGTCTTCAATGTGGAAGGAATGTACTCCTCCATCTCCTGATGTTTTGGAACCGACAGTTAAAACTAGCATTCCTTAGGAGATGAAGAGCACGGCAGTAAGTCTATAGTGCAGTTGTAGGGGCGATGTGGAGGCAACGAAGTTGCCCTAGCCTTGTTGGACACTTCCTTAAGATCCAGATATTGAGATGGAATTGATGACAAGTCAGGAAATTGGTTGTCATGAGCAACTTGTGCAACACTACTGACAACACTGGTCTTGCAGCAATCTTCACTCTAAGACAAAACATTTCCAGATAACCAATCAATATGTGAGTTATGTTGACTCAGCCAGGGGTAACCCAAAATCAAGGGATGTGTTGAGCAGCATGATACAGAAAAAAATTGTTTCTGATGACTGTCTGAAAAGGCAGAACAGGCAGGGGCAAAGCAGGATACTGAATACGCTTGACCAAAAAGATTACCTGGAAAACCAACTAAGTTTTCAGGGCTGTGTCATTCAGCTCCTTTCGGAGGACACCTAGTTGTTCCTCCTGAAGGTGTAGTCTCTGGCCCGGATTTTGTAACGCCAGACAGACAGGGTCTGATGAGTCCATGTTTTAGCCAAATTGTACTATCAGGCACAAAGCAGACTCAGATGCAGGCAAAAAGTCGAGGTGGTTTAATTGAAGGAAAGTTTGGTACACAGGTTGGCAACCAAAATGGCAGACAAAGAAACTCTGGTCACTAACAAAACAGGTCATGCATGAAAACACTGAACTGACACAAGGAGATTTCTGTGCTGTCACAAGGAAAAAAGATGATCTGGCATATGAGGGTGGGGGGAACACAGCTTAGGGCTAATGACTAATGGGAAACACACAGGACACAAAAGGCAGGAAACACTTGACAGGAAAATGAGAGACAAACACAGACCAATAAAACAGGAAGTTACAAAGAACTAACAAAAACAGATTAGACATAACAGAACATTTTAGGAGATGCAAACATAAGAGAAGACATTTTTGAGAGGAGGGACAGGGGTAATGCCCAATTAACTCTTCTTCATAAATGTAGTGGCACTAGAGGAGATAGAAGAAACACACATGGTCACAATTGTTAAGTATCTTGTGGCTTGGGCGCGGGGGGCTTTCTGGGGTCCAGCTTCCACAGAGGGGCCCATGAAGACTAGCAAAAATCAGCTTACAATAATGATTTTATTTTAAACCTAAATACACAGTATTTTCTTTTGAAATCAAAAACAATTTTCTATGTTGTTATTCAGAAAGTACCCTGTTTCATATGTCCGTGAAGGTTTTCAGTCATCCAGGTCATCTTAATCTTGGAGTATTTAGTAGGAAGCAACTGGACTTCTTATCTTGTTTGAAGACGTTTCGTCTTTCATCCGAAAGGCTTCTTTAGTTCTGAGGGTCAGTGTTTAACCCTCATACACACCTGGGGCCATGTGATCACAAGGTGTCACATGAAATCAGGGGTGAGGGGCAAACACTCTCGAGTGACTCACACCTGGGCTCATGTGACCTTAACGACTCACATGATGCCTAGCCAGAGGATCGCCCCCCAGACTGGGTGCTTTCAACCACGTCCTCATTTTTTTGTGATTGTACCTGGGTTTCCTGCACTGACCCTCAGAACTGAAGAAGCCTTTCGGATGAGAGGCGAAACATCTTCCAACAAGATAAGAAGTCCAGTTGCTTCCTACTAAACACTCCAAGAATTCCCTGTTTCATAACTAAACATAATAGCAAATATGTTCTGAATGTGTTTGGGGAGATCATATCCACCGGACCTTATCAGAGCCCAAATTGCCATTATCCTCAGTCTAAACAGAGATGAAAACTTAGGGAAAAGTCGGAAAGCTGGAAAAAGGGCTAAGGCTACACAACAAAGTCTAACTTAGGATTGCTGATATGAGCCAACACTGGTTCATTTAAAACAGGAACCTTTGATGTTTTCTCTCACTGCAAAAGCATCGCAAATGTTTTCATCTTCTTCATAAAATCTGTCTGTTATGTACTGTTGTAGTACATACAGTTCATTATCTTCTGTACATCACCAGTCAGCCCCTGGGCACTGGGAAGGGCTGCTGCCACAAAGTCCACTATTTTTTATTGATCCAGGTAACTTTGAAGCATGCATCAAAACAGCTCAGACGTCTGGAGCAATCAGACAGTGAGATGTAGCAGTGATAAACACTGTTGACACAAGTAGAGCAGGGGTACAAAATAAGACTTGCATCTAAACAAGGTTGGTTTCAAGCATGTAATAAGGAATGCTATTGTTCATTTTAACAATTCATGACCATTTCTATGTACTTCAATGGGAAACAAATAATTCAAGTTGAAGTAAGGACATAAAAATAAGCATAAAGTGTCCTACTGCAGGTAAGAAATATTCTTCAAATAGAGAATGTTTCCTGGGTGAAAACAAACAACTGTAACAGGTGTGAAAGCGGACCCAAGAACAGCACAAACCTTGAACTGAACAGTTCAGAACTTTATTGCCAATGTTCAAGTCCAAACAGATGAGAATCAGGAAGCCTGGTCGGCGAGCACAGTCCAAGTTCTGAATGGGGCAGGAGTCTCCGGAGAGGGAGTCCAGGCAGGCTGCAGGCAGACAGGGAGCGGGCAGATGCAAAATTCAAAGACAGAAGGCAGGTCAGGTTACCGTGGCAGAGATGAGGAGATGTCGTCAGGGACAGAAGGCAGGTCAGGTACCATGAGATCCGTTCGGAAAAGAGTGCTGGAGAGTAATGCATGACGCGACGACAATCCGGCAGAGAGTGAGTGTGGAGGAGCTGGTTAAGAGGAGGCTGGGTGATACAGCCGACTGGGGGGAACAGGTGAGTCTAATGATCTTGATTAGGAGAGGTAGGCAGGCAGGTAGAGTGGGTTGGTAGAGAGGAAAACCAGGAGTGGACTATGACAGCAGCAGAGTTTGGATCAAAGTTTTTGCTATTAGATTGTACAGTCATGCTGGCAGCTTAGGCACTTTGAGCGCTTATAAATGCTAACAGGCTTCATACTAGCTCCCCTGACCTGTCCTGCAATGCACTAAATGAGGTCCTGTCAGTCAAAGAAATTTACCACAAATGTGCCTGTTGTAAACACAAAGTTACTACGAAGTATTCTTTTCATGCTAGAAATATGTATAATTGCCTAAAAAAGAACTAATTTGAGTAACATATAGTTGTTTAGTTCTGCATTGTTTATGAATGAATGAATGAACAATGCAGAATTAGTATTAATATGAATTGATAATCTTCATGAATTAATACGTAGACAATACATGTGACAGCATTTCACTGAAAGAGTTACTGTAAAGTACATCGCAAGGTCAAAGTTTGTAACAAATTCCACAATGACCCTGACCCTGGTAAGATCATTAATTTGACATTGAAAGTCTTCAGTGAGGACATCGGAGACTAATTTGAAGGCAAGTCAATTATGCCCAAGTACAACATTTTAACTGTTGTGCCACTGTGTGCTCTGCTGCTCTGCTACTGCACACTGAGGTGGGCAGATGTAATAAATACATTGTCCAACCAGTCACATTGTGTATATATTCTAATATTAACCACATGATAACTCGTGTCAGTGTCAAAGATACAACTAAGTGTCAAATATGTGTCATAAATAGCAAAACAGAAAAAAAATGTGACAAAAAAACATTACTGACTGGAAAAAATTGTAAACCACCAGGACTCCAGTTTTAGGGGTATAACTAAGATTTATTTCCTTTTTGAAAATATACCCATAAATTTGTCATATGAAAACAATTTTTACAACCTTGAACGTTTCATCACAACAAGATCACAAGTTAACACCCACGTCCCTGCATTACAAAGAATTGCCCTTGTTTAACTGTTTTGTTTTCTTTTTTTTCTAAACATTTAAAACATTGTCAACAAAAATAATTTAAACAATACGATATTTTACCAGAACTTTCTATCTATTAAATACCCAGTGCCTCAGGGAAAAATCCAGACACACTAGGGAGGGAGGGAGGAGCGGAAAATTCAACCCATAAATCTGTGAAGCTCAATTCTGCCTTGCCCCAAAGAGGGCACTTGCCAGTTAATCTTTGCCACTGTGTCTGGCTACCAACTCTTTTATATCATATCAAGGGATTTGTCTGATGATTTAATATGTTTTAAAATGGATTCAACATGCCATTTCTATAGCTACAAGCTTTTCCAGAGTAATAACACTACTGACCGCTGCTACTTCTCAGGAGAAGTTAAAAGTGAGCTCAGACTTAACAATGTCACAATTGCGCGGGTTTAACATTTCCTTGAATTTAGAAAATCCCCAACTAATATTGGATATCACTCCACAGGGGTAGGAAAATGAACCATTTAAAAATCTATGCAGCATTTCTCTTGAATATAATACTTGTGATTTTGCATACAAACAGAGATAATCTTCAGTTTTACCCAGCAGTGATAACACTGTTGTCTGAACGAACCAGAGATGGGGAAAAAAAATAAAAAAAATTGGACCCTATCTGTCCAACATGAAAGGCAATGCGTGCACATGCACAAAGAAACGCACAAATACGACATGCGCACACTGATGCACTCACACATACACACGTGCGCACCCATGAAGATTTCTTCCACACTGCAGCTAATACGGATATTGACCGATTGAGTCCTGACACGTTGCAGTGATGATAGCTCCGACGACACACGGGGATGTCATGTCCCCTGTCACTCCCAGCGGCTCCCGCCGTCACATTGATGTCATGGTGAGTCGACAACATTGTTACTCATCACATCACCACTGAAACACATGCCTATTGCAGCGCTATATCACTCCCATATTGATATGTTGGTTATAGTGTTATATTCAATGTACTGTATGAGAACATTATTTCATATAAACACGTCCACGGTTTCACTTTAATATTCACATGCCCACTGTATCACTAGATCACTGTCATATTGACACCCACTATATTAGTACATGACTTTCTTTTGTCACAAATCCACTGTGTCATAGAAAAAAACATATTTTTTAACTGATATGTGGACATTTTGTTGTCTTGACTTTGCCAACATAGCCATCAGTCTCCATTGTTTTTAAATCATTTTCATGTTGACCCGTCTTGGGCCACTTGTTTCTGTCACCTCTGCTGCTGCTCCGTTGGACTTGCGAGGGACGTATTCGATATCAAAGTTGCTCTTGTGACGTCCTTTCCCTCTGCTCCAGGCGAACAGAAACAGGAAGCAGAAGATGACCACACCTAAGAAGGACAGGCAGCCCATAGCTGTAGATATAATGATGGTCTTAATGTCTATAGGGACTGTCATATTGTACAGTACTGTCCCATTCCCCCATGTGCTGTTGGAGTCTTTCAGATAGTTTGAGCTCCTGTTGATATAATGAGATCTGTCCCCAGTGCCCAAGCTCTTTACAGCTAAAGAGGCTGACAGACTAGCATTGCCAGCAGGGTTGCTAGCAATACACAAGTACACCCCGCTGTCATGCAGCTCTGCTGCCTTGATCTCCAGGGTACCGTCTGGTTGGACTTCCACCCTACCACTGCTCTTTGCTGTGACGTAACGTCTGTGGGGTGTAATCCAGACTACTGATGGCCGAGGTGCTCCCTCTGCCATGCAGCTCAGGTGGGCGGGCTGACCCTCATCAGTCATCAGCAACTGGGTTGTGTTGGGACCAATACGTGGCTTGGTACAGGTCATGTACCTGGAGACCAGAGGCTCCTTAAGGTCGCGGAGGGTTTTCCCCAAGAGGTACTCAGGGGCGCTGCACTCTGGTTGGTCATCCAGAACCTGCAGAGAAGGTGGTTTGTGGATGTTGAGCAGCCAAAGCAATCTGCAGTCGCACACTAAGGGGTTTCCACCCAGACACAGCCTCTGCAGGCTGTCTGGGGAGGCAAAGACTGCCCTCTCCAGAGAGTCCAGTCGGTTCTCTGACACATCCAATAACTGCAAAGATTTGAGGCCTCCAAATGCATAAGGCTCAATAGAAACGAGGTGAGCCCCTTGAAGGCGGAGCTCTATCAGGTGTGGTAGTTGACCGAGCTCTCCCTGACTGATATGCTGGATGTGGCAGTACGACAAGTTGAGATGTGTGAGGTAGGGCAGGCTGCGCAGTGCTGCGCCAGGGAAGGTAGACAGGTTGGTGTTGGTTATGAATAGAGTCGTCAGGTTGAGGCCATGCAATGAGTTGGGAGGCAGTGTCTCCAACAAGGGCCAGTAATCAATGTCTAGTCTGCGAAGACGTGATAACCTCTTAAAGGAGTATGGCTTCAGAAAACTAATACTCAAGTAGCGCATACGCAATTCGACCAGGCTGTGTAAATGTCCCAGGGCATCAGTAGGGACTACCGTCAGATTGGACCGTTCCAGGGTCAGACTTTGGAGTCCAAGTAATCCTGTAAAGGCCCGCTGAGAGATGAAAACCAGTTCGTTGTCACCCACCTCTAGGGATGTCAACTTGCGCAAATCTTGGAAGGCATGGTCCAGGAGAACCACAAGTCGGTTGTGGCTGAGGTCAAGGCGGGTGAGGTTGGTCAGACCAGACAGTACACCGACAGGAACCAGTTGAAGCAAGTTACTGCGAAAGTTGAGCAAGCGGAGAGCAATCTGGGAGCGAAATGAACTTGGCTCAACCACACTGATGAGGTTGTCGCTTAAGTCCAGGTCTTCCAGCTGCTGGAATGAAGAGAAGTTGTCTGGTGTGATGATGCGTAGCTTGTTCTTACTCAGGTCCAGGACATGCGTCTCAATGGGGATACCTTCAGGGATTGTGGACAGGCGTTTTCGGTGGCAGCTAACTGACTTGGTTTGGGCAGAGCACTCACACCGGGCGGGGCAGCTCAGAGTCGGGCTGACCAGGAGAAGCAGCAAGGCCCCGCCCAGAAAGAGGTGGCAGTGGTGTAGGGCTGGGTGTCTCATGTCTTTTTTACCCACGTTGCCCTCTGTCATGGCACAACTTCTTGTCCATACAGAGCACCATCACGAACAATTCCTGCAAGACAGAGAGTAGGAACAAGAAATGTGTTATAATTATCCATACTCAACTCAATGGTGACTGTTTCTCCACCCCTCCACCATTTTACATTTCCAACCTTGTACGCTTTATGTCCCTTTAAACTTTTTTCTCCCTTAATGATCTCTCCCTTTCCCTGGCAAGGTATATATACTCGAATTAAATTCCCAGGAGGGTGAAATACAGCACGAAAAATATCAGCTGCAGAAAACTGTGAACATTCATCGCTGTGTTGGCACAAAAGGTTGCAGGCTAACTGGGAAGGCTTCCTTAGGTTAGGATGAAAGATATCGCAGCCCATTGGCGAGAAATGACCCTCGTTAGAGTGCAGTGAGGCTAAATGCCCATGTGGGTTTGGTGTTGCTGCGTTGGCGACTCTGTGCATTGCATCAGCAGTAATGGTGTGTCTCTGAGACTGAGGGGGTGGGGCGTCGAGTGGCAAAAGAACAAACTAAAATACGAACAAAGTGGGGAAAAAAATGGCAGATGTGCTTGCTAAAAAGTGACTGCATATTTACAGGGAACCCGGTGCCAGTGGGATAAATGGAAATGTATATGTATATATATAATCTCACGTTTCACTTATATCACTGCATTCAATAATCTTGTGTTGTATAATGATGTCCTTTGTAATTTATCAACGTAATGAGCACTCTCACTCATTGTTTCATTTTATACTGAATCTACTGAGATTCTACATTTATCACCAAGATATTATGTTCAAACAACAGCATTTCTATATAGAGGAATTATGTAATCAGTTTCAATTTGCTTCACAGCTCTGTTAGTTTCTCTTTACTGCTTGTTAGGGCAAACTAATGCTTCTTTATACTTCACTGCATTACTTTTGTTTTTCTGTAATGGGCTGCGTTCTTCTAGAGGAATCGGTTTTATGTTATGATCCCCAACACCATTTAGCATTTAATGTCTGCACGCTGAGTCGCAGCCTATATGGTATGGCAGAGGAACATTAATGCAGTCAACTGTGCTGTATTTATAGCAAACACTCACAACTCAGGATGATGAAATGCACTCAGGTATGACAGCACACTTGGCTTTACATAAGAGGATAACTGCATTTTACGATGAATAAATGAAAATGACTTTAGGATACAGAATTAGTAAGTTTTGGCTTTTTTTTTTCTTGCAATAATATCAATCAGTGAAAATTGTTTGATTGATTTGATTTGTGAATTTTTATTTTGTATTTTTTCTTGTCTCTAAGCTATTTCATTTACATTTTCTTCATTCACCCAGCGAGACGTGGCTCCAATTCCGAACCACGCCTTACAAGAAGTTAACGAGAGGGTAATGAAGGGAAGGAAGCAGAGTTCAGCTGTAAAGCAACATGTTCTCTGAAAGCCCTGCGTCTTCGCAGAAAAGCACCTCCCAGCAGCCACAGGTTGTCGAATTGACAGATAGCTAAGTAGATGGAGGGGCTTACTGTAATTGCCTCATTAGCTGCAGCAGCTGCATTCTGCTCACGGCTATCTTTTGCCAATTAGGTGTGTGAAAGGTAAGATACATCAGTAAGAAGCGTACATTTAAATGCACTCATGAAGGCAAAAGAAAGGTGCTAGAAATGTGAAGGGAGCTTTTGAAAAAAAGCCTGCTGAAGCTCTCGCCAAGGTAAGCAGATGATGAAGCACGTAGACAGACACATACCTTACTTTGATAGTGAAATGAGTGATGTTGGAAAAACAGCCGAGATGAGGCGGAAGGAGAAAACGCACTCACTCTTCCTCTTCCCCACAGTGCTCACCCCTGAGCCCGGCTCAGCAGCCGCACTGCTCGCATCTCCGTTATCTCCCCTTTTCCCCTCCTCTTATCTTCCCTACCGCCATTATATCTTATATATATATCCTTCATCCTCCTGTTCACATGTGCTCCACCTAACTCCATTCCTCTCCTCGGTCCAGCCTGACCTGACAAAAAGACCAAGTCCGCTCATCAGTCCCTGCAGGCTCGGCTTTTTTATCGATCGCAGCGCAGAAACATCAGATTCCAGGAATGTAGCCTTTAACAAAGAGCAGGCCGTTGCCACAGCAACTACAAACCCTTACTCCCATCCGCTCTCTATAGTCTGCCAATCAAATGAATGAAAAAAGATTCCTCTTTTCCGACAGTAAGGAGGGTGACATTTCCTGATGTCTTTGTGAAAACACACAAATTAAATATCTATTCAGAGAAATATTTGGTTTGATTGGTCAAGCGGAGCTTAGTTTAAGGTGTTTGCAATCTATCATTCTGGCCGCCTTGCTATTTGTCAGCCTGTCTTGTTGCCCATCCATCTGGTGCCCTGGTAACTATCTCTGTCTGTCCACCTTATTATCCATCCTCAAGCCTGCTTTCTGTCTTTGTGTATTTATCAGTCTGCCTTTATCTGTCAGCCTCTGCTCCTCTCTGCCTCTCTGTTTAATAATGTCAGTCCTGTTGTGTGTGTTGCTGCAGCTGGGGGACGAACTGGTGTGGTGATCTATCAGAGAGTTGTGTTTCGGCCAGCCTCACCACGGCTCTGTTCGGAGAGTTGATGCTCCCACATAAACATGGCAGCCTTGTAAGTTACTCAAACTTGTGTCGGGGGAAAAAATATCACATGATAAAACGTTTCTCTTTTTCATTTGCTTTCACCTTAAAAGAAGTTCTGCTCATCCAACAGGCCACTGAAAAAACTGTTTCTTTACTGCAAATGTTTTAGATTTTTAAAGAGATTATTCAGCAATTTATAGGCGTAACCCTGCCAAAAAACTGACAAAAATCAAAATCTGTGCAGGTCCAGGTTTTACCGCAGACACTGATAACATAGGAAAGACTCTCTTAAGACCTGTAATCATGTCCTTGGATAAAAATATAATTTCAGCACTTGCATGAGTGCACAACCTTGAAAAATGATGTAGCTTTGATTCTGCTGAAGAGCAGTTTCTTTGATGTCCCAATCCATATGAGGCATACTGAAGCCCCCTGTCCTCCAACTGCTTTTTGTTTTTAGGTTTTTACCTTTAAGACATGTATTTTCCACCACAGAATGACAGACTCAATAGCTGATAAAGGCTGATAGTATGTAATTTAATATATAAAGACATAATATATCTGTTTACGTGACAGAACAGTCTCAAATAATATTGTAGTACTGCTCCACCCATTGATTAAACCCATAAAAACGAATTTCAATTTTATTTTCACTAAAAAAATTCTTTCGTTGCCCTAAAATTTCTTGCCTCATTTAAGCTATTGGGATCTATGAATGTGCTACTTCAGCCCCACCCCATCTCCACACACCACTCTTCCCTATCGCCTGCAGCCAGAGTGAGCTGGAGCTTACCTGATCTGTCACCTTCTGACTTTAAAACTAGTCTACTACATGCTGCACAGTGGCAAGTTCAAACAAGTCATTCAGTCAAGCATGTTTTAACCAGACACGGATTCCAGAGAAGAAGAGGAAGAGCTTGTGCAACTTGTACAAGTTTGCTAGAAGTTCATGTATCAGAATGGAAAGTTTTGTTTTTACATCGTGAAGCCCAACCCCATCAAGTCATTAGGTCAGGTTCCTTAGGTTTTCTACAGAGAAGACCCTGGGTGCCTGTGTGTGATTTGTTTTATGGAGACTGTCATTTAGGGTTTGAAGACCTAAAACAGAAATTGTCAGCCATGATGTTGGCTGCTTATTTGGGTCATGATGTGTGTCATAAAGGAACATAAAAAACTCAATATTGTTATGGTACCAGATAATTCCCTAGGGTTTTCCCTGTGTTTCCAGTGCTCCCCTGTCTGTCTGTCTCTGTTTGTTTTGTTTGGGTGGGTGTGTGTGTTGGCCTGGGCGTGGCTCTCCTGGCTCTCGGCTCTACACTCCTGTCTGCAATCAGCTCATCACCTGTCCCAGTCTGTTCACCTGCCTCATCAATTCATCAGCCTGCAGTATATCTACCCCGGCTCTTCACCCACTCGTTGCTAGATCGTTGAATCCACTTCAGTGGTAACTTACGCTTCAGGCCTTGTCTCAACAGCTTTCCTAGTTGATTGTGTTAACTGTTGTTTCTCTCTTCAGTACTCCTGGACCACTACTCGCCTGCCTGCCTGCCTGTTTGCCAGCTCTCCAACCCACTACCGCCTGCTTCCTCCTGCCAGCCGCGTCACCCACCTCCATTCCCCACTTTCCTAGCAATAAAACCTGCTTCATTCATATCCACGTTGGTTTGTGTCTGCGTTTGGGTCCACATCACTACTCGCAACAAATATGGACCTCATGTAACAAAGTCAAAAGTGTGATATTGCTCGGAAGTGGTCTTTGAACAACGAAGAAACAAATATCAAAGAATAATTACATAAATTGTAGCTGGCACTTATTCAAACATTGGTGGGATTAAAAGAAGTAACAGGTCATGGCTGCCTGACATCTGGGCTGGCACTTATTCAAACATTGGTGGGATTAAAAGAAGTAACTGAGGTCATGGCTGCCTGACATCTGACTCTACTATCTTTGGCTGAGTTGTGTACAGCTATAATCTTTTGACCCCTGCTGATCTGAATGGCTGACATTCAGTACTGTAGTGGCCTTTTCTTGACCCCCTTCAAGACCTGCTGTATTTCTAGAACTACCCAGGCCCAAGCGTGTAACAGGCAGGACTGAAAGCATGCAGAATCAAGCAGAAGTCTGGGTAAATGGTAATGGTGACGGAGGGAGTCATTTGGAAGGGCAGCCTACAGTGTTGAGTGTTTTGGGATTTGGTTCTGAATTGGATTAGAGTCAGTGAAACTGCAGAAAATCTGACAGCCCAAGAGAAGAGCTGTAGGGTGATGCATGAGTCACTGTGAGAGTGAGAGCAGAAGAGAGAAGAGGGAGAAATAAAGAGCGCATATAGAGCAGAAACACGTGAAGAAATAAGGAAAGTCATGCTTATGAGATTAGATCCGTCTGAGGCAACCCAAGCACTGCTCGGTGCACATGTTGATATTAATCTGCGGGCCTATCTGTCAAGATGAGCGACATGAAATCCCTGTTCATTATCACACCACTTTCTGCATCCACAGACTTTGACAGGAGCACAGCGAATGCATTTAAGGCTGAGAAGTACTTGATTACATTGTGCCAATTAATTTTTGAAACTACTAGAATTACAGCATTGATCACCTGAAAATTATTAATGAATTAGTAATGGATTTTATTGACAGAGTGGGTTGCCTGACACTTTGCTTAATGCCTTTAGGTGTCTTTTATATCATTATCAGATATATTATCATATCATATATCAGAGGATCTTTGTAAGAACTGTTTACAGTAGTGCAACTTTCAACTAATGCTATCAGCAGCCACCCTAATATGTGTGGTAGGATAACTGGAGGCACAGCGTGTTGACTATTAATTCTCTTTTTTAGCATACATGAGGCTTGAATTCATTTACATGGCTGCAATTATTTTGCACTCAGCTCTTTGGAGGGAATCATTGTTATACTCCTTGACATAAATCTTGCTCCACCTCCGTAAGTTTTAATACACATTTGTAGCTTGTTTACTCAATATAAAAACAAAGCATATATTTCTTTTAAGTTTTCATTTGGCGCCTTGGATCAGCGACGCCGTTAAAACAGTAAGGAGTATGCATTCAACCTTTTGTTTTCCCATGAAATATTAAACGTGCCTGAAATGTTCTGCTTTGCTCATTTCCAGATTTAACAGGGGCATGAATAATGGAATTATCTCACATGGGAGGGTTCACATGTAGGGGATCACTGCGGTGCTGTGAGCATATAACATAACATACTCTGAATGATAATTGACCTGAAAGGACACCTTGTTAAAACCATCATCTTCGTGGCGCTCCTTACACTGACGCACAAAGAACGTGAATGCAAAACGCTCTTGCGACAGTGTTTCTCAGAGTGACTCAGAGTCGGGCAGTGCTGCGGTAACAAAACATGAGGGGCTCATCAGTTTGTCTGATGGAACCATATACTATCCCTGTAGATTCCCTCTTTTTATAGATCTGCAATGAGACAGAAGACAGAACCAAAGGAACTGCAGGAGTTTTTAAGCTTTATTTAAGATGTGGATTGTGTAAAGGCACCAGCAAGCGTACATGATATATTGTGCTGACGTTGTAGCCTGGGCTCAGGTTGATGATAATTTGCTGTTATTTTCACAGTGACTAACAAGCCAAATGCATTCCCTCTTCTGGGAACCGTGGCACACCCACTGACCACCCTGCAGAGTGCCAAATGTCAGCAGACTTTTCAGGTTGCTGCTGGGATTCAGAAGTTGAACCATGTTCTTTTTGGCTAATTAGTGCCGTCGCATTCAAACTCTGCCAATTAAACAACGCCTTTCTGCACCACTGGCCACGTTTCCTCTGAAGCAGCGCCTTGTCGACCCATTAACAGTGTATTCTGTCTCCCCACAATGTGGCTCGCTGTATGTATGCTGTGTTACGGGCTTGTGCTTCATCCCTGCAGCCGTTGGATTTGGACGGCGTCGTGCCTCTAAACAACAGCCTCCAGAGGGAAGACAAACTCATTTAAGGGTTCATGGCGTGGACAGGAATAATGTGAAAAGTATGTATGCCACCCTCAGTTTAAGCCTCTTGCAGATTTCTTACACATTACTGCTGCAATTTTACACGTTGGTTTTTCAACTGTGATGGAGTAGCCTGGTCTCGTTAGCTGAGTGTTGGTGTGATGCTCCAGCATACATGCAACGATGCATGATGTATATATGTATTTATCAAACAGACAGTGAAATATTCAAAATAAATTTTATATTTTTTGAGCTGTAGGCCATAATTATCAAAATGAAAATTAAAAAATTAAACATTTTGGTTTACTCTTAATGACTCTTAAACATATTAAATGCTTTCTTTCTTAAATATCGCTGAAAAGTCACAATATTGTTATTTTTAACATGCACCAGTATGTTCTTGTAAGCTACAGGGACCGTCGACTTCCCCATAATCTGAACACGATCAAAGGTTAGACTGAATTACTAAATAATCAGGGTGACAATATTACACAGTTGTAGGCCGAACATCTGGACCTGAAAACTGATAGAAAATCAATACAAACTTGATAAAGATAAAGATGGTTAGGACGGAATGTCATGTAAAATCAGATGGAGAATAACAATTTTACGATTAGTAAAAATAAAGGCTCCAGGCTCCCACAAACTTTAAATCAGAAATTCATGCATAAAAAAGAGCTTTAATTGATAAACTGTACGTTCAACTAAGAGTAAGCCATTAAAAACTGGTTTTTGCTACAGATCATCTGCAGCCATCTTACTGAAGATAAAGTGCCTAAAATGTCTTTTAAGACACGTCTTCATTATTTAATTAGTTTAATAGCTAATCTAATACCTGCTAAATGTTTCCACTTGAATTTTCCCCCAAAATCATTGACGTGCACACATTCAGATCTGTAGGTGGTGGAACTGGGAAAAAATGCCTATAAATGTACATACTACATTGTACATTTCTCCTTTTTGTGCCTTTAAATTCGACCCCAGCACGGTTATCACTGACGGAAAAGTCACACAGTAGTCATGTTGTGTGAAAAAATGCCACTGCTTCATTTTAATGGCCTCTTAGGTTTCATGCAAAAGGAATAATCTTGTTTTCCACCATGTGTCAACCAGCATTCCCTTTCCCAACCGATCATAGCGAGCGATTAGCAGAATAGCAGCTTTTCTCTCACCCTCTGTCTCTTGTTGTTGCTTAGAAATGGGAGTGTTACTTGAAGGACACTCAGCATATTAGGTTTCTGTCTAATTTTAGTCTCAGGAGGTAGAACTCATCCATTTTTCATGGTATATGCATACCACAACTGACTCAAAGCATTCGCTAAAATGAGATTTGTCCTTGCATATTTTTCGTTTACCCGTTTCCTAATAATGTTATCTCCTCCAAAAGAAGTTACATGTAATGTCTTTAAATCCTGCCCTAATGTTCCAAGTTTCAGCAGGTAGGAATGCCAAGTGTGGCTTAGTGCAGCTGGGCAAAGGGCAGAGGATTATCCCCTGCTAACAACGGCATTAATGAGTAACCCATGAGTAGCCAGTAACCCACATACAACACTTTAACATCAGCAGGGAAATCGGCACACATTCACTCCTGCGTCTGTCATCAACCCACTGTCCTTTTCAGAGGCACTGCCACTTTAAAAGGTCAAGTGTTAACTTCCATCTATGCCTTTAAAGTTAAAAGGGGAAAGGAAGCCGCTGATGTTAGATGGTCTCTTCTTGTCAACGTTTCTATATATGCCACAAAACTCAAGGGAAGCATTTGTACTGTCCTTGCAGGGGCCTGTTGCAATTATATGGTGCCAGTATCGATCCCCGGTATCGATTCAGTCCATCCTTGATTTTAAGACTCAATGGCGGCTCCTCTGAATTTCAGAGGAAATGAGAACGTTGGAAAGTAGTCTCTTTAGAAAACAGCGATGAAGCTCATAAATGAGGCTTTTTAAAATCAGATTAAGAAGAAGTGAACCATAAATGACTAACGACATCTTCTATCTGCTCTGTGTTCATAAGAGCTGAAGCTGTGATAAGAGCCAGTAATTCAATAATTGACAGAAATAAGAGACAGGAATAATGTTTTCAATTCACTTGTAAAGTACAACCGTATATCGACAATAATATAATGTAATCAATGCCTTAATACAGGTGTTTTTTTTTTAATTTTCACAGCAGTGGGATAACAATTAACTTAATGATCAACAACAATTTCACTGTACGCATCATAAAATGGTGAATTTTATCGAAGTGTGTAGCATTTCTTTTGTTTCTATACGGAAATTTGAAATTTGACTCACACACAAATGTCGACCTTGTGAACATTTTCTTTTGCGGATGGTAGATGGGGGTCTTTTCTGAGGTTTCTACCCTCTAAATGGCCTCTGTCATCAAGTTCTTACTCATGGGACAATGTTGGGTCTCCCTTATTTAATAACTGAATTAACTGATAATAAAAGGTTTGCTGTCGACTTGCTTTACATGTACATGTGTCATGAGATGATTTTTTTTAGAGTTGGTATTAGATAAATGACTTGCGTGTTTGCCACCATCCTGTTTAAGCCTTTGGTATTGTGCGTGTTTTCTGCTGTTTCACAAACATCTGTCAAGTATGTGAAATGTGACAGTAAAAAAAGAAATTTTGACATAATTGTAAAATAAATCCAGATCAAGTGCTGTGCTTGCAGATATTCAGACCAGAAAAGAGTGCGTTGGCAGTGATTGTGACTGTCCTGGAGATAGCATGCTAACCTAGCTTAGCATGGAAACTGAGCACCAAGGGCACATGGAAGAATTGAATTCCACTTTGCAAGTAGGGCCAGATTCTATATTTATTAAAGAAAAAAATTGTCTAGGTTTAACAGGGCAATTCCATTTAACTTTTGTAGTGTGGGACCCACTGAGCACCAGGCATTATGGGAATAAAGTCTGTTTGGGGCCAGTGTGCACTGTGTGACATTGTCAAGGGATCATCAAAGCCACATTCTTCTAGGCAGCACAGAGAAACGGCTAGTCTGACTCTGTGCAAAAGAAAGGAATCTGCTCCCACAAAACTCACTAATAAACATTTTATATCATGTTCGCTCAAATTAACCACAGAATGTTATGTCCTCCCATGTTTTTGCTCTCCAATTCCTGAAGTCTTGTCGACACCAAGATTTTCAGCTCTGCAAGTTGCTGCTCCCATCTGAAAAATAATCCCACACATGAACAAAGATTTGTTTGTCTGCTTACATTTTTGGCTGGATTAAACCAGCAAGATGCAATTAGTGAGCTTTAGAGGTGCTGGTAGGCAGATTTTGTTAGCCTGGACGGGACCCAAGGTAGCCGTTTGCTCCTGTTTCCA
>KV751346.1:10549980-10566311 GCA_001698575.1 Mola mola
ATTTAACAGACAGAAGAGTAATGTTGGAAATAAAGGAAATGATCTTCTCTCACAAACATTTTAACTACTCCTTTAATTTTGCCCAGTTGGGCTTGTGCGGTCTGCTTTTTGCCATTCTCCTCCAGTTTGAGGCCTCTCATTCAGTTAAGAAACATGATTGACCCTCTGTGAATGAGAACAGTTAACAATACAAGGGTTACAGAGCCATAATTATGTTATTAGCTCCTTTTTTTTTAAGATAAAAAGGAAGTTTCCTACTGTTTTTGCATAATCAGATACAATACCTGAGGACATCTTACTGTATCTCTGAACACAACCTGTGGGTTACTCATTTCTATTCCTCCTCAGTGTAATAACTTCCTCTTGAAGAAGGATTATTTCAGCTGATGGTAAACATTATCTGTGGTCCAGTATCTGAAAGCGAGGTAACATTCCGCTGTCTGCTCCGTAATTAAAAGTGAGTCATTTCTTATTAGCTACTGAAGGCTTGTCGTGATCACAACATCCTCTCATTCCCATTTTTCTGCTTCTCAGAACTGAACCTCCCCAATAAGTTGCCTCCACTTACAAATTATGTCAGCGTGGGACCTGATATTTTCTCTGTGTTTCAGCCCCACATTTCTTGGTGGTATGTTTGCCTGTCAGCAATTATTAAGAGCTATCTGATGAAAGTCCAAAAATGAGGGGAAGATCTCTGCAGCTGCCAGTTTTTCAAGCAGATGTGATCATTTGCGTGGAGGTTTTGTGCCAAACATGTTCACAATGGAATCAAATCAAGTTGGTATTAAGAAAGAGAGAGAGACAGAGAGAGAGACGGGCCGTAGCATTCAGAGTGAAAAGTCAGTTTGGAAAGGCCTGTTTTAGTTTTTTAGTTTTTTAATCATAATTGAGGTTATTATGTATTCATGATATTTGAATGTTAGGCTTACTTAAAGTTCATATTGGAAAATGGTTGAAAATCAGTTGCATAAAGTTTCCTTAAAGGTTTTTAAACCCCGTAATGGCTCCCTTTCCCCCGCAGCACCGTGGATTTTTATTTAACCGACGAACGAAATATGTTTTCTCTCAGTTGTCAGTCATCACACAAATAAGTTTTTGGCTTGGAATCAAAAGACATTTACAGCAGAGTACACAGAGCAACAGTAAATATTGGCTGTGCTGATGCCAGTGTGTAAAGTGGAAACAGGAACTTTCTCCCAGACCCACCTATCATTTTCCTAGAGAGTCATTTAGTTAGCCTCATCTCTTTTCACATCAGCGAGGGATTAGACGGGCCTCACTGCCACTGAATAACATGGAAGGATTAGCATGTTCGCCTGTCACCAAATCATTCTGACGGATTAACAATCCCCAGTGTCACTCCAGAGAATTGCCTCCAGGTGCAAACGGGTTCAAATCGGTGTGACAGCGAGGGTGACATTGGAGTGAAAGTTGGGGGGAATCTTTTTGACAGAGTCTGCCCCACCGCGCTGGGCATGGATAAGGTGAGCATGACAGGCATTTGGTCAATGGACAGCACGGGACTCAGCATTCACGTGGGCTCACGTGCTTCTGAATGAGTTTGATCAGCTGTGCACATCGATAATGTTTGATTTCATGGTTTAATGCTCCCTGATTAATTTTCAAATTCACTTCCCGGATCCATCAATTCTGACAAAAGTGCTCCCTCCTGAGGGGTGGGGTTTCATTAGTTTCTTCAGACAGCCACCCTCCCCCCTGCCAAAACTCCTCTGGTATTTTTAGCAGCTCTAGTAGATTGTTAACTGGGCAAAGCAGGCAACTGCCTCAGGGCTCATAATCCTCTGGGGTCCAAACAACCCCTCCATCATTGTGTTTTGTTCATAATTTGATCAATTCCAAAAAAACCTGGAAATTTGACACAAAGTCCTGCTCAAGCCATCGATTAAACAATTATAAACTCATTTTGTGTTTTATAAAATTGCATATTTTGTGATCTTTCACAAAGAAAATCCCCCTTGAACACCCTTGCCTCATCCCCGTTGTAAGGTTCTTGGTTTCATGCCCCCAACGTCCGTTCCTGATCCTCCCGATGAGACAGGTTACAGACACGTAATATGATACGTTGTAATGATGTTAACATGTATAGTGATCAACAAAAACCAAAGCATAAACCCTCTGTAATATCACCCATTGGTGCATAATTGGAATTGACGCCTGGAGATAGGCTTTACTGGTGCAGCCATGTTGGTTGGTGTCTGAAGCTACAGATTTTGGTAAGCGAGGAGGCCCTGGGGGTCAGACTGAGAAACCATGATCATGCACGTCCACCTGCATGCCCAAACAGGCCAGCAAGTGACTCATGACTTTGTTTGCTGTGCTCAGGCTCTACTGGCTAAATTGGATGAAAAGATTGAGAAGGCTAAAAAACAAGGTTGAACACAACTATCTCAGTGTAGACGCCATATTTAAAACCATAAGCTTCTTCAGCTCTGTATTATAACAGCTGATTCACAGCTACACACGTACTATTTACTGTACTACTGTGCGTTACTGACTGTCTCTGCATATAAAACAGGTTGGGGGTCTGCCCCTCGCTTGAATAACAAATCTTGACTTGCCACATCCCACAGAGGACCCCGTTTTATCTTTTATTCTATTTTAAACCAGGCCAAGCCCTGACGACATTTTGAGCCAGACAAGGGAGGCAGAAAACCAGCTGTGTTGGATGGGGTCGTTTTTGCTTTGAGGCCTATTCATTTTTTCACGATTATTGGCAGCGCCCTCTGCTGGAACTTTGATAGAATGCCGGTTTAAGGTACTTTGGCATTGATTTCATATTCATATTCATATTATATACATTCCAGGGCAAAGTGAAATGAACATTAATGATCATCTCGTTCCAATAGAGCAGTGGGACCCCAACTGAAGAAGGATAATGTGCCCCAGCAGACCACAGACACATTTCAGGAATGACTCGAGGAACGTAACAGAAAGTCCAAGACTTTAATCTGGCCACCAAACTTCTCAGATCCCAATCTGATCAAGCATTCATGGGATGGGATGGAACCTTTCAAACCTTTAAATAAATCTTTAAGGTTGTCGTCATTTTCTGAGAAACCATAGACTGAACAGAAACCAACAAAATCCAGAGGATCTTAGCAGTGTTATAGATTTAATGTATCTTTGGTTTACAGAAATGTACACAGCCTACATTTTAAATTTGGCAATGGGGCTGTTGTTGCTTTATTATTAAGTATTATTATTTATTTTTGCCAACCATCAACCATTAATCGAATTGTTTAGACACTATTTTCAATACAAACTTAATTCTTATAAGATCAGGGTCCTCGGTTGATAGCCAAGAGCTGGCATTTTGAACAAGACTGCAATAAAGTTTCTAATTGCTTAGTTCCCTAATGTTCCTTATCTCTTCTTCAGGTGAAACTGGATTGCAATAAAAGCACTGCCTGTTATTCTGTTTGTGGATTCCTTCCTACAATTGCAACAGAAGCCCAAGGCTCATGGCGACTGAGATAGAAGCTGTGATTTGTTTACACTGGAAAGTGGATCCACAGACTTAATGTAACGCCATCAAATTAGTGTGTTTCTGTCTGTGTGTGTGTGTGTGTGTGTGTGTGTGTGTGAACTTACTGGATGCACTCACAGGATATTACCGGCCCTTTATATCTGCCACATAATTGGCTGCCTGCAAACATAGCTGGAAACTGGCACATGTGAACCCTTGTGGAAATGGTTTGGACCAGTTAAATAATGGCTAAACGCACCGAAACCCAGCAATATTCACATGCATGCATAAATATTGCAAAACATTGTGCTCAGTCTGATATCCACTTGAAAGCCTTAGGAATGATTTAGAAGGTGAATTACCACCACCGCACTAGACATATTGTCTGTGCTCGAAGGAAGAGGTTTGGATAGAGCTTATGTTCCATGTTTAAACAGCGTTTCCCTCATGTAGTCTACTAAACGACTGGTGTGCTAAAAACAAAGCTCTGGGGACGCTGGTTTAAAGAGCATCCAGCAGAGAGAGTAACGCAGAAAACCATGTAGTTCCCGGTCCTTTTTGGTGACGGGAAGCCATGCATTTCTATCCAGACTCTGCCTGTGTCCAGCAGCTCAACTGTCCTCCCATGACGAATCTGTGCCATTCAAGAAAATCAAGCATATGCCAGAAAATCAATACAGAGAAGCTGAGGACAAAGGGGGCTACTGTAGCAAAGCCGTGTCCTACAAATGATGGAGAACTAGTGGTGGCACGCATCCATAAGCCTCTCATGTATTTTCTATTCATGAAACAGCAGGAGCAGAGTAAATTGTGGCAGTTGCTGCTGCTAACAGAGGAACGCATACCAGTCGCATACCAGTGGTTCTAGTAATATCTCAAATCTGGACTTTAATGCCTTGTAAAGCTTTTTTTCCTTCATTACAAGATCTTTGGACAAGAGGAACGTGTGTGCTGAGCAAAGGAAATCTGGGTGTGGCTTTTTTTATTAGCAGGAGTTTGTTTAAATAACGCATTTAAAGACATTGACATGAGTGTCTTTACAAATCCAAATACGCCCCAAAGCTGAGTGACTGGGGTGCCGACTGAGGTAGAAGCACAGAGCACTTTGCAGGTCTTGTCAAGCCAAGCACGCCCGGCTAGTTCCCTTTCCTTTAATGGGCCATTAAAACTGATAAATGGCCGGAAACATTACGAGCACTCAGTCACTCACAGAAACAGTATTCTTACTTTTGCGGAGAGCAATTAGCAGCAAATTGTCTAATGAATTTAGTTTTTGTGACTCTTTCTGTGTCCTATTTGGTGTGTGGCAGCTGAGCGGAGAGCTGTCTGCCTTTGCATTGTGGGACAACGGAGGGATGCTGAGTTTGTCAGGGACATTTTGCTGTCTGTATTTAAACGCTGTTGTGTGCTGACATGAAAACCCCAGCTGAAAACCATTATGATCCTATCTCTGGGTAAAGATACAAAGCATTTGCAAAGGGAACTTACGGTACAAAAGGTGGACAGGGCAGTTTAAGGTAAATTACACCGCAAAAGAGATCCCACAACACAGAAATGACATACAGTGCAATAATACACATGGCTGACGGTGGCCTCTCTCATGAAAACAGAATTTAGTAAAATAATCCAGCAATGTTCCTCCTCTAATGAAGCCCACGGTGTGTTGCTGAGCAAACTGTGTCTCCAAACAGACGAGAGACGAGGCTGTTGCCCACGAAATCCAAAATAATCCTCCCATCATCATGTTGGCATCAACATTCAGTACTTTGAGAGCCTTGAAACATCCTATTTACTAATACATACTGATTTTTGGACACTAATTATGACTGCTATAGCAGGACATGTAGTGACATCCTTTAGCGATACAGTGGATTCAGACACCATGCACATGCACGTGTATGGTGAGTGATTTGTGCACACATTACCGATGGAGGAGCAGAACAGCCAGGAAATGTCTTTCTTTAATATAAAACAAATGAATATAAGACAGCCTAAACATGAAATAGCAGACAGATTTAGTATCCTTCCTCATTTCAAATTGATCTTTGTGTCTCGGTTAAGGAGTTTGGATAAAGATTTCTGTGTTGAGTTCGTTCTTGTTAAGCATTGGCTTAAAAGTATTTTGTGGTTATTTCTTTGAGTTTCAAGTTTGTTTCATTTTTCTCTGTTTTAGTCTTATCCTGTGTTTTCTTTCCTAGTGTTCACTCCTGTTACCAGTGTTTCTAGTGTTTGTCTTTGGAGTTTCATGTTAAGTTCCTTGTGTTCAACCTTGTTTGTACCTGTTCTTATTTCTAGTTTTTCCTATTTTATTCTGAAGGTTCTGTTCCTCCTTTTGTTTTGTCTTAATGTTTTTTTCCTTAAAGTGTTTCACCTGTGTCTCATTGTTTGCCCCACCCTGGTGTGTCCAGATTTCCACCCTCCTTGTGTATTTCAGTCTGTGGTCTCCCTTTGTTTCTGTCAGATTGTCAGTTTGACCCCTGCCTGCCCGGTTTGTTAGTTTTGCCTGATTCTTACTAAATATAATTGAACTACACACCAACTGGACAGTTTCATCTGCATTTGGGTCCAAAACTCTGCTCTCAGTGTTTCCTGGCATCATCAATTGTGACTCCGGAACTTAAAGAACTTAAGAAATGTTTAACATTTCCTCCGCAGGTGATGCAAATATATTATACACTTTGAGGATCATAACAACAACCTACCTATTTCAGGACAAAATGATAAATGAATGAGTTACTAGACTTTATGAATGAGTTACAAGATTTAGCCCCCCAAAAAAACCATCCCAGTGATGTCCAGTGTTTGGTGTGTTTGATCCATGTAAAACATAAACACAGCCCTGAAGGGCTTATTACTCTGCAAATAGGAAGATGATTAAACTGATTCAACAAGCAGCAGAATTGCTGAGGCGTACGTGTCTGTTTCTGTACCAGCAGTGAATTTCAGTGGACACATAACACCTGTCAACCCTGTGCTTCCAGGATATAAATGTCTATTTAATGAGCCAGTTAACAGGTTCATGTTGCTGTTATCTTGACTTCATTATTGGAGTTGAGTGAGTGCCCAGTATCTCATCATAATGCTGGACAATCTTCTTCCTGTTCTGTAGTTTCTTACATAAAACAGTGAAGATAGCAACTTCTCACCAACCAATTTGAACTGCCTATATGATGAATTCTTATATGGGTTCATATGTGGTGAACATATATCTTAGGTTTATTAAAACAATTTGTACATACTGTGTGTAAGTTTTGGCCTCATAAGCACATATATTTCATACACGTGTATGAACCCTTTCTGGGTTAAGTCCCACCCATTCTGAGCACAGGTACCGAAAAGGTGTCATTTATCATGTGGAGAAAATGACTAGATAGTCAAAGGGAAATCAAAGTTGTTTTCTCTCAAGACTTATTAATGCTGATCAGAGATCAGGGGTGCCATGACAGCAGCTGTAGATGGCATCTTCACAACTGGATCAAATGATTTAATTTGACATTGTCAGATCAAGGCGAACTCATTTTTTTTTGGATACAAGCGTCACACTGCATGTAAGTCTTACTTATTTATTTACATACCTTATTTTAGCTTACAATTCAGACACCCACCGATCTGGACCATTTCTCCTTAGAAAATTCTTTTGGCTTTAAGTGGACCACTATAAGCCCTTACACTAATCAAGCATAATATAAATACAATGTAATCATTTATAAACAAATTTAAGGAGACAACAGTGTAATTACGTAAGTCATGAGCTTGAGGTAACATTGCTGTTCTCAGCGTCCATGTTTTCGCGTTTGTGCGATACAAAGGGGAGCCTGGCCTGATATTTACAGCTAATGTAAACCATTTCACTCTATTTAATTACAGCCTAACAAATATTACTAAAAGGGCACAAACAAATTGTGATAATGTACACAAGCTTCACCTTGCTATCGTTCGCCGTCTGCGTCTATCGGAGTTTCCTGGAGTGCGAGCTGTCTGTTTCCTGCAGCAGAGTGATACAGGCCTCCCAAACAGTGTGTGAAATAAGGGACAAGCCTTCTCCCGCACTGGATCTCTCCAACACTGCTATGCTAATTAAGCCCCAAAGCAGCTGACAAACGCAACAGAAATGCGTGAGGACTGCTCACACATTTCGCAAGATTAGTGAAATGCAACACATTTAGGATGTTCCCTCGTGAAATTGTCACCGTCCCTGATGCAGCCTCTCCGTTCAGAGACCTTCATTCAGCTGGGTCGCAAAAGGGGTTTGCAGGATTATGGAAAACGCCCGGATTTTGGCTAACAGGCATTGTTCCATTTTAGGTGAAATGTAATTCTGGGCGTTATAAGAAATGTTTGGATTTACTGTCAAACTAATTCTTAGTGACATTTAAGCATCTTAAAATTTCCGATTCACTTGAATTTGCTGTGGTTTGGATGTGTCTGCTGCTGAGGCTGAATAAATCAAATCCACTGCTCCTTTGTCACCTTCCACTCTGTGCACTTCACACGGAAAACGCTTTTTTTTTTTCTGCACATTGAGATACAGTGAAGATTACTGATGATAATAAGTCATCTGTCATCTGTGGCACATCCGTGCACATGTAGCTTCCTGCAGCTTCCTGCAGCAGACACTCACGTTCCTCTCTGCGCTGAGCCATTAAAACATGTTAGCGCATATTACAGGTCACACACACATGAGGACATATCAAGTACGCTCACAGCACAGAGGAGGTACCAATACATATTTGCAGGATTAAAGGAACAATATGCAAAATTGTGGAAATAAGGGAGTAACTAGAATAACAGCAACCAAATGTTATACTCGAACTACATTCATCAAGACATTTTTCCCAGTTCATAAAAAAGAACTAATAAAACATATGTTATACATTTTCATCAGGTCAGTAGCCTAATTTTTTTAATGAAAAAAATATTTGTTGCTCTATGATCTCAATCATGTATCCTATAATGACAGAAAGAACTCATGCAATTAAAAAAAAACATAAATAGCAAGTAAAAATTAAATAGAAAGGTCTTACATACAACATAATATTAGAATAAGTATTTTTCAATTAGACAGTACTACTATTGTTATCCCCCTTTTCCCCAAACGTTACACATTCCCTTATTCCTATAGAATATGTATTGATAAATACTGTTTAATTTTAATTCAGTTTATGTAACGCTGTATTGTGCACTGATATACTCATGTGATTTTGTTTCCATCGAGACACTCCATAATTATGTAAAACCTTTTAAGATAAATGAACTCTTAAGTCACTTTATCATTTCCCCAGAGAATCAAAACAATGGCAGATAAAGGTAAAGGACAATTTGTTGCCGGCTCTCGCCTGGAGTGCTTTGCAAATGTGATGCGTGCACAGTTCCACAGTGAAGTCAGTCACTCAGTAGTAAAGGTCATTCCTGCACTCTTTGTATTACGAGCTTCACAAAGAACTCCAAGAATCATTCTGTACACGTGTTCCCATCCTGTGCATAAAACATGCATCATACGCCTACATGTTAAATTATGAGATTAAATTCAGAATTACCCTGACGGAGAGGCAGCGCTGCACGTTAGTTACCTTTGCTTCAGATGCTCAGTGTGGCAGCATCTCGTGTGGGACATGTGGCACCGCTGCTGTCATCCTAAAAAGCCAATGAGGCTGTATGTGGTTTTGGCTGTCAACCAGCCACGTGCCCCGCCCCCCCCCCAGCACGAAGTGTGCTCTCAGCCGGAGCGTCTGCACCCCAGGAAAGCCGAGGAGCCACGGGCTCCAGAGCTGGAAACTGTGAGCTGCACTGTGGCTGCGGTGGAACTTTATCGTTCTTTGAAGTGCTTTATAATAATGAATGAGTGTGGGGAGACTTCTCGTACTGACATGGCACTTACTACAATACAGCAAATGTTCAACAGCTCTGTTTCCTGCCAACACAAACAACCTGCTTGCATCTGCACTCTCTGCTTTTATTTCTGCTATTACCGAGGGTCCTGCATCCTGTCACGGAGGCGAACAACGCCATACTTACCATCTTCAGCCGGAATAATATTGTCCTGGCAGGAAATCCCACCCTTATCTAACATGCCAGGCAGTCAGCTCGTTTTTCTTTTTCTTTTATTTCTGCACGCACGATGTGGGGAAGCCTATGTTTTGTGTTGCATGTCTATCACTCTGGTTGGATATAACATCTATTTATACTGGAGCTTTATTTTGCCAGTGATAGTGCGAACTGTGACAACCATGTTGTCTTATCTTTACTTTGCAGGCCAATGCGATGTTTAAGTACTTAGCAAGTGATGTTTAATTTACCCTAATTGCTGCTGCAAACACATTGAAATCCTACAGACCAAATGCATTAGCATATGCAACACTAACCACGCGGTGATTGCACATTTCATTTTCAGGTTGTGCCAGAGAAATGGTAAGATTGAGAATTCAGGACACATGAGGTTCAGATTCATCTACATGCATCGTGTTCCCACTCACCTACCTCCAGTTTCATTTTGCATACCGGCTTTATTTTAGATGTTATGTGCACTTTAAATGACATTCCAAAATACCCCACTGTTGATTTTGGCATAATTTCTGCTCTGTTATCTAATTCAGCAAGGTCTTTATTACCTTCCCACCCTCATTTGAGTCTCCTTTTGTTGGAGTTTGATGAACCCCGCTGGGCTTTCATTTCTATCACCTGCACAATGTGTCATCTATTTCCCTCTTATTTGCTTCTATCATTTTTTACTGTATATGTGACTGAAGTGAATTAGCACTAACAGAGAGGGAGGGAGGCAGCGGGAGAGAGGTCAGGGGAGCTAATGATAGAATATGGGCCAGACGTGAGCAGAACTCCTGCAGACGCAGGGTTGCAGGCATCACTGTTGAGGATAAATATCAAAACTGAAAGAGGTGAGGGTGAAGGCCGGACGGCCGGCAGGTACTCTGATATTTTGATATCAAATCTGGCTCCTGGCTTATGTCATATTTAATTTCTCTCCTCTCCTCTCTTGTCAATGTCCACAAAAGTGTCTCTGCTGCAAAACTCAGTGGAACTCAAACATCAAGCAAAATAAAATCCTGTTTTCTACAATCCTAAAAACTTTGACTCTTGGTATAAAATATGTCTGCGACCCATATTCATCTGATGTTAAAGAACATGTATTGCAAAGTTTGTCTTAGCTAAGATATTACAGTGTTTCTTTTGGAAAGTTTTGGAAAGTTTTATCAATGATGAAATTGGGCGGTCTGTGGATTGTCCTGAAGAGTCTAATCAACGTTGTGTCTAGAAAATCGTCATTCATCTTAGGATGGGCTTTTCTAAAATAAAGACTGCAATTTTGTATCATAAATAAAGAATGGCTACACCGCTGTACAAAAATAGGGCCGCACATGTTCGTACCTGCCACACAAGGTCTATGTTACTTTGATTGAGGTGCAAACATAAAATGATTAGCTCTAGGAATTAGCTGGTGATATTTGAAATGGGGCAACTCTCTAGTTTTAAAGCAAGTCATATCTCTGACTGTCCTCTCAACACTGACTTCCAGTACCCCCGTTGCGTTTCATCAGCAGGACTCAGCTGTCAATCATGATGGTTGACCGTGTTTTTTGTAGCATCAGAAAACTAATTAAAACTATACTGATCAAAATATTTAATGCTTTGTCACACATCAGTGCGATAAGAACTACTTAAAATGACAGACACTATCTTTTGGAACAATTAATCTGACGTGCACTTTTTAGTTTGGCCCAAGTTGGACCTGGTTTCACTGAGGGGACAGGAGTTTATGAACTATACTGCAGCTCACCAACAGGTGGTCGCACAAGATGTTTTAGCTGCAATTGTTGGGAGCTCTCATGTACTGTATATTTAAATACTATAAATTGGGTTGAACTGACTTTTAAAGTTAGCGATACACAGTAAATTCCTATTACATTCTATAAGCAGTTAGTGTGTATTTTTTTAATTAGCTACAATCACAAAACACACAAAACCAGAATGCTAATGTTGCCTCCTGGCTAATGTTAAATTGACTACTTCCAGCTGAAGTTAAGAAATCAGAAAAAAAGTCAAAATGATGGCTGTCTTACAGAAAATATTTTCAGGTTAGCCACCCAGAGGCAACACGCTAACATGCTAAATATCTGTCTATATAAAGTTATGTTTATGATAAACCAATGATTGCTCCGTGAGTGCCAGCATCATCTGGACGTGAGAAGATGCCAAAAAGAGCCCACAGCAACCTGAGAACAACCAGCATGCTGAGAGCCGTTCTCCCGTCTTACTGTCCTCCAGAGACCTGCCTCTTGCTTCGCTTTCTCGCTTCTCAGTGGGAAGGACGGCGCGCTGTTATGTGCTCTTGTCATTGCTGAGAGCCGAGCATCTTTATATATAGCAGTAAGATTGACAGGCTCTTACAAACAATTTGACTTTTAGCACCTCAAAGGTGCTTTCAGTCAGTCGTCAGAGCAACCAGAAGCTGTTTCCTCTAGTCTGTGCAGTGCCACAAGGCGAAATATTGATCCAAGGGTTCTCCACGCTGCCTTACATGAAGCCAAAAAAATAACCTTATTAGTTATTAATGCCCCATGTAACTGCAGCGGGCAAGGCCTGCAGATCAATATAGACACTTAATGTAACGTTTAACGTTTGGTTCTGGAAACTGTAATACATCATATGTTTAAGTGAGACTTAAAGATATGATGACATCACATCTCTTTTATGTATAAATGTTTAGACGCATGGATCTGTGCATACCGCAGCGCGTTTATTAAAGGAACGGATGTAATTCTGCCTCACTTAGTATCATACCTGAACATCAGTTGCCTCCAACTTTGAGCTGGATTTCTCTTCCTGAGTGTGTGTAATGTGTGTGAGTGTGTCTGTATGAGCACACACCAATACAGGATTGATTTTCTG
Organism: Mola mola; assembly: GCA_001698575.1. Lineage (NCBI taxonomy): Eukaryota > Metazoa > Chordata > Actinopteri > Tetraodontiformes > Molidae > Mola > Mola mola. The sequence continues at coordinate 10,562,372 of KV751346.1, forward strand.
ATGAACGACCCCAATACTACAGGCTGTCATTAGGAATAAACCTCTAACTGCTGTCCACTGTAATGAACACAATGCAGTTTGATTGATCACAGATTCTAAAATTGATCGATACTACACTGGTTGTCCGTAGGAGGACTGCATTTTCAGGAGGAGTACATCACCATGGATAGAGTAGGGCTTTTATTGTGATGATATTTGTGATTAGAATTATGGCTACACGGTTGTGTTTATGGGGAGCGGCGGAGTTCCCGTTTCCAGATTTCTTTGTCCTTTGCTTCTCTATAGGAAATTCATTTGACTCTTATTCACAGCTCCTTCACACATACGGTACATTTTAAAATCGAATATCTTGCAGGAAAGAATGGCAGTTTTCGGGTCTGAGGTGATTTTGGGCTGGCGTCATGTGGGTCAGGCCCTGTTGTGTTTTTATGAAAAGAGCACAGGAGTTGCAACATTCCTGAGCCAAAAAGAGAAAAGGAAAAAAAAAAAAAAAAAAAAAAAAAAAAAAAAAAAAGTCTTTTTGAATATGGGAGCATAATAATGCTCTCTTAAGAATCTCCCACGCACAACTGTTACATTTTAATCATGCAGCGGAGACGGGAGAACCTTGAGTTTGTTGAAACTGACGCCTACAGAAAGCAGCGTCTGCAATGCTAATCACCCTTCCAGGGAGGGCCCCACAGACTAGCCCTGTCTTCCTTGTCATACTAAAAATTGGTCTCCAGTAACAACTGAGCCCTCCGTAGCTCGCAGCATCTTTAATGTCTTGTGTGGCTCCATCCGAAAGGAGCCTTTGCTGTCCTGTTGGTCAGGCCAAATCTGTATTCAGAATAAAAGCACAGGGATTAGGAGCGGCAGCACACTGACTGCTAGACTGACAGTACGGTATAATGTCCTTCCATGGTAAAGCAAATGTGTTTGGTTCTATTTTTGCTGCTCTCTGTGTTCATTATGCACGTTCTGAGGGCTTCATTCTGTCAGAATATAGCTGTTAAGCATACTCTTCAATTTTTCATAGCGTTTTCTTTGGACTTTTTTAGCCCTTCGAGGCAGAGAACACAGTTGTGTTTGTGAATGTTTTGAGGATTCTCTAAGAGAGCTCTTCATGCCACTTCAAAGCATAGCAATAATGTCAATAAAGGATACATGATCTCTGACATTCTTTCCTTGGCGAACAGAAACGTAACAACCACATGCCTCCCCAGACGCGTCTTGGTTTGTCGGTCCAGTTTTTCAGTAATCGGAAACATAAATCCTTCCTCAGCTCTGACAGTCACCTGCAGGCTCGACGTCCGACAGTGAATCTTATCTGTTGACACATTGTCCACTGAATGGAAACAACAGAAAAAGGGAAATGTGGTGAAAATACTAGTACTATCCAGTATGTAACTAAATATCTAATTATGTTAATTGCGAAACTGACGCGTGACCTTCCATGTGACTCATCACTTTGTAGCAAGAGAAGTCTAGATTTAGGCTTAAAGATTTGGTTCATTTCCCGAGGATACTCAGTGACTTGAAGCAAAAAAAAAGGTGACTTCCTGGGTCTAAAACGATCCCAATCCCCTGCACTGTGGGGACCATTGATCAGGCGGACCGGTAACCTCTGGCCGTGGAGCAGCTAACTTCAATTAACTTGACTGGGAATTAAATATCCAGTCATGCAACTTTGTCGATTTTACAAATAAAATCTGACATAGTGGATCAAGTCCTGATATCAAACAAATCATTTCTGGATGCATCCACCATTATACAGCTAGTCTTTTTACGATGTCAGCCTATGGGAAACTGTCTCTTAGGCACCTGTGGATTGTGTGATATTGTAATTGCAGGGTGACATAGTGGCGTCACGCTGACTCGCCTACCTCTGCCAAGACCCAACAATGCCATTAAATTCAAATTCTTGGATCCGCACCAAAATGTAATGGCTTCTTCACTGACCAACTCCATCCTGTGGTTGTCCTGTGATCCTGTTACAACTAACCAACCAACCACCCGACACCGGTAAACACCTGTGCATTGCCTGCCTGGCAGAAGAAACGAAAGATGTGGTTTGATGACTTAGTGCAGTAGTGTGGGATCATGAGGTTGTATTCATCACTAACAATTTGTTATTTACTGTTTGTTTATAGTCTGTCTATAGAATGGAAATGATTCATATTATTATTATTATTAAATGCAGTTTTAAGCATTTTAAAATGTTTTTGCAATCCACCCCTTTTCTATGTCTTCCTTTGAAGAGACCCTCATGCTACATAAAGCTCCTTCTCAGAGGTCTGTGCTGCCGGAATAAGTTCTCTTTTACTCTGATTTCATCTGATTTGGAAAAATGCAGTAGACGCCATATGTTATTCTCACCACGGGGGCCAAATCGTAGCATGGGAGAGCCTTGTAAACAAGGCTTTTTGGCAGCGATCACATGCTTTTTTGCAGAGAAACAGCTTTGCAAAGAAGCTGAAGGCTTTTTTTTTTTTTCTTTAAATGATTGTCTAATTCTATGCACTTGCCATCGTTCTGCTCCGGGTGACTCGAAGTAATTAACAAACTATTGAAGGTGGCGGTTCAACATATCCAGGATATCTTTACGCTAACCGTCTCTGCTGACTGCATCAATCGTAGTTTGCGTAGTTTGCACACGAAGGTTGACATTAACTTTAGAAGTTGCCCAGGATTTCCTATTTCAATCCATGCATTAAACATGGACAAGCCTACTGGCAGTAGACCAGCATATTTTACAAAGAAGAGACCAAGCTGCAATATTAGACAAAGTATGGAGAAGTTAAACACACTCCAGGCTACAGATCTGTTGCCAGTGCAGACAAAAAGAAGACAAGGACACTTATTCTTTATAAGCTCTTAACGTAACTGCCTCATTGTCAGGGGGCACAAGTAGATCTGATGCTAATTGAATTCATGTATCAAAATTAATTGAATTAATACGTGTTCTTATGGCGTGTGTTTTATTGCTTTAGCCTTATTCAGCTAGCAAAAAGTCTGTCAAACAGACGGCAGCAAAGAAATAATATAAAAACCGAGAGGACAGGCAGAAAAAGCTACGGCGAGAAGCTGGAGTATTTAGAATACTGAGGTGGCTGCTAAGCACCAGTTCATTCACTAGTTATGCTTTAGAAAAATGAAGCTCGGAAGACGATTATTAAAGCAATTAAAGTTGTGTGTGAATTTGACAAGTCCTTGCATTAATAATGGAGCTGTTAAGCAGCCAGCCGTTGTTTGTGTTGTAGTTCTTGTGTCTCGGAGATTACATTTCGCTGGATAAAAGCACTAAAAGCTAAGTGCTTGGTAGGCCCCGCTGGTGTATTGCTGCATTCTGCATTCACACCAAACTACCCAATTGATTGTATAAATTTTCATGAGGTTTAAATTCTTCCCAAATGAAAACAAAGAATTCTGCTTTACATACATTGTGAACGACTGCAGAGCTTATGTGCAAGTTGCTGAGCATCAAAGGCCAAACCTGTTGCTGCAACAACGCTTGAATATTAAGATGCATTTTAAAATCAGTTCAAGAGCTCCAGCTCCACATTTTTCCGTCTCTACCTGGATTTCTGTGAGCTGACGGGTGGCCTTTGATGCGCAGCTCTTAAAACGGACATCTGCAGCAGGAACACCTTTGTCGGCCTTTTCACCTCATCAGCCAGTTAGTCTGGCGATCAGGACGAGACCCAAAATGCCACAAAGACAAGTAAGAATGAAGAAAAGTGAGGAGGAAAACATCCTCAGGTGGGCTCGGACACCTGAACGCTCACACGCTGGACACTATGAGACAAACACGCCCCTGCGAGTCACTTCTACATGACGCGAGGAGGAGAGGAGAGGAGAGGCGGTGAGGAGAGAGAGCGCAGCAGGGGGGAAGGAGAGAAAGCAAACAATAGGAGGAGGCAACTCCACTGTCCCCTCTTCCCTCCTTCATCTTCTTCTT
>KV751346.1:10567773-10619477 GCA_001698575.1 Mola mola
AGAGGAAGACAGAAAGAGAGGGAGAGAGAAAGAGAGAGAGGGAGAGAGGGAGAGAGAGGGGGGAGGAGGAGAGGGAGGGAGATAGAGAGAGAGAGAGAGAGAGAGGGAGAGAGAGGGGGAGAGAGGAAGAGAGAAAGAGAGGGAGAGAGAGAGCGAGAGAGAGAGAGGGAGAGAGAGAGAGAGAGAGAGAGAGGGGGAGAGGGGAAGAGAGAAAGAGAGGGAGAGAGAAAGAGAGAGGGGGAGAGAGGGAGAGAGAGGGAGAGACACATCAAGCCAGTAGCTACAGTGAGGCTTAGCCGCTTTCTACCTTCAAAGTAAAAGCCTGACATAAAACAGAAAAAAAAAGCTGTTCACTGGTTTACAAATTGGGCCATATATTCAAGAATTTACAAACTATATTCATCTACTGTGGTCATTTTTGCTTCACCAGTATGTCTGAAAAAATGCATAGTCACAGTATCTCACTATCACATTTCTTATGTCTGTTTTAGAGATAAATTTTCTGCTCTAAATTATCAGTTGTAGTTGTTTTAAATACACTTGTGTCAAGTTACAGTATTAATTGCCCTATGAATCTGACCTTTTTTCCATTTATTGATTTATCTATTGATTCATTTTCAAAAGAAACGATATTTTTTCTCCATATAGGAGTATAGAGGAGGATTCGGGCCATTTGGAAAAAAAAACATGTGTTCTGACTTTTTTCCCGATTCTGACTTTGACAATTCTAACTTTTTTCCCCTAGTGAATCTGACTAATCTTACATTTCTGACTTGTAACATTTCAGCCTTTTTGACCCCTCAATCGTTTATTCATCTATCCATTGACTCATCTTCAGCCTCTGAGCCTCTATTGTTCCTTAATACAAAAATACAGTGTAGAGGATGAGGGCCAATGTGAAAAATTTGGTTTGGATTTTAATCTGTTATGTCACAGTACAGAATACAGAAAAGAAAGTTAGCTGAAAAAAAAAATCTGAACTCTGACAAATGGAAAGTTTTCCTAAATTAAAATATTTTTTGGATAACAATTATTTTTTGGGCCTTATTCTTCTTCCGTACTGTAGGGCACTAAACAGAGGCAGAGATGGTGAACCACATCTTGGATCAAAATGTCACATTGGCACCGGCTCACGGGCGTCTCGCAGACAGCCAGCGCGGATCAATTCTCCAATCGATTTCCACTGAAAAGAATGCTTCATTATGTCAGAGGTAGGTGACGCTGACTTCGAGATAAGCTTATCTGGGGTTTGAGAGCACGTCAATATCTGGCTCAGATGTCACTCAAAGTGAAGCTCAAACTGTTTGATTTCACACAGATGAGGCAGCGGTCTGGTCACCTCAAACTGCTTTATAATTAGGATTTACACCCCCCTAAAAAAGTTGTTACAGTTTTTGTATTATTTATTTAGTAAACCATTTTTCTGATTTATTTTGAAAGTTTTCATTGGAAGTTCTACATCGTATTCTCTCTGGCTTGCAGCTGGGTTGGTGTGGATTCAATCTTCCAAGTTAATTTGTCTTTAACCCGCAAGCAGCATCTCACAGCGAGGGGCAACAAAGAGAGGGGCGCCTGTGGGACCCATTTTATTTTCTACCTCCTCTTCCCCTTTTGAAAAAGTTCTTCAACATTTCTCTTTCTGCCGTGTGCCTGTGACTTTTAATCCAAGATCAGCTTTCATCTTTTTTACCCTTTATCCTTGTTACTCCCACGTACCCCCTTATCTCTCCCTCATTTTAATCTTCTGTGACACACTCTCCCCTGTAACTGAGTCACAGGGGATCCCCCCAACTCACAGGAGGCATAATGAAGACAGACGGCATGTCAAAGACTGTTTTCTTATGTCTCCGTCCTCTTTAAGGACCGAATATCCTGATATCCTCACAAGGATGTCAAGGAGCGAGAAGAGAACCTTCAAAGAGAAGAACAGATTTCACATGTATGCATGGCCGCTCTTTCAGTTTGATTACAATTAGGGAGTTAAGGTTAAGAAGGAATTAGGGATCCATCTTAAAGAAAGGATCCAGGCTTTTTAAAAACATCCCAGGATACCTTATGTCCACCCAACCCTGCTGTTAACACCAGTACAGTCATATGTCCAAGCCTCACAAAACATCATGTTTGCACCAAATAAATATCAACTTCACAAAAAGCTCAGTCAGATTTGTCTCATCTGTTTAATAGAATGATTAATTCTGACTAAAAGCTTATGTTCATGATTCTTAATGGTGAGAATTTGTTCTATGTTAGACTCTAATCGGGTCCACACAAGCATGTGAGCTCTGTTTAAATTTAGAGCCAATTCATTTATATCGTCAGGGTTTTCCTTGCCTTGTCTTATTGGTCACCCCCATCTTGGAAAATCCTGCCGTGAAAGCCCTTTTAGAGCCAACAAAAGTGCGCCTTTAATCAACAACCGCTTGGATCCACTAGACTTGACACAATGTCACCATTTCTTAGTGGAACCTTTCCACTGGCACTTTTTGCCTTGCTGGTCAGGCCAAGCTGACAAATGTTGTTAGAAATCAAAGGTCCCCCACAGAGCACACAAATGAACTGCTCTGTGTCCTCACTGAATTTCTGGATTCTTCTCATAAAAGTCCCTCCAAATGTAGCCTCTTAACTATGTGGTCAAAGTGCACCAGAGGCACCAATGTACAAAATGAAATTATTCAAGGGCAGCTTTGCCCCCCGACCGAGAAGATTCCGTGCACATCCTATCACCATGACTGTAAGTATGAGCCTCTGCCAGAGGCTTCTTTAAAATAAAGCATCGAGATTTGGATTTGAAACATTTGGTCAGAATATCCTAAATGTATTTGAAAAATGTGTGTTTTGTTATTAGTCAGATGTCAGTCAGATGAGGCGTCTGACTGTTTATTGACAGTGGAAACGGATAGTTATAAGAGGGTTTTTATGTTTGTTTTCTGACTGTTATTCTACCTGTTGCTGTTTAAGTACCTGGTAGCCCTCACTGTGATATGTAACACTGGTAATTTTGTCATCCTCAGTTTGACTCAACCCAATGTTGCTTTGAAAAAAAACTGGACTAAATCAAGATGGATTATGTGATAGTGGGTGACAAAATTTAGGATATACATACAGGGATCATATTAAGCAAATTCAGCCTCAAGATAATTTTGATAAGAATAGAAAAATGTCTCAAATTTCCAATCCCGTTCATTCAAAAGGCTGAAAGCTAGCTGAGAATCACACCACCATTTTGTTTGGTTCGTTTAATCCATTTACAATTTGAGGAGGAAAAAAGATTGATGAGCTACAAGGTGTTATATCCAAAACTTTGAAGGTACTTTGGCAGGTGGACTTCGATTGTACTTCACCTTGGTGTGGGATTGAAGGCTAAATTTAGTCACTCTAAATTTTCTCATAAACGCAGACCTGTGTGTGTGTGCACGTGTGTCGCTGTGGGGAGGATGGCAGGAAAATTGATTCCACTGTCTTCATTAGTATGTACCTGTGGGGCTAAAGCCTCCTCGGGGTTCTGACTAGACAAGCCAGCACTACGTTTGGCTCCCTGTGGTGAGAGGCTGGCTCGCCTCTCCCCTCCTGTGCCGCCTGACACTCTGGACTGAGAGGGAGACCAAAATAGAAAGTCAGAACCACAGACCAAAGAGGCTCAGATACAGTCCTGGCATCCCTGAGAGCCATGCTGAGGAAGAAATAAAGCATCACCTAGCATGTCTGCAGCTATTTACACTTTTCACTGCCCCATTCTTCATTACGCCGCCATTACTCACGAGCGTAATGTACATGATCAACATCAAACGTTCCTCCCCAGTTTGATGCATTGTCCTCGCCTCAACTCTAATGACATTGAATTGTGTTAAATTTACCAGGCTTCATATGAAAGCTTTTAATCTGATGGATTGAACACCCTAATTAAGAAAAAGGGGGAAATAATCAAAATCAAGGTGAGGAATTAATCCCTCCATTTAGCTTCTCTTTTCAAGAGAATCCTTTGATTTAGTTTGCGTGTCTTTACTGGTGATTCAGCAGGTGTTTAAATCAAAGAATTACTCTCATTTTAGTTACCCAGAGAAACGTTGCTCTTACTCAAAATCAAAACAGCAATGAGGCATTTGCTCAAAGGAACTGGTTTAGATTTGGGCCTCTTGCACACATGCAAATGCCGTTTAAGGTTGCTAAAAATGTTCAAACACTAAAGTGAACTTTTATAAAACTCTAAAACTTGCTGTAAGTCACTGGCCATGTTTACATGCACACAAATATTCCAGGTCACTGAGCTACCCGGGTTACGGTCAGATCAGGGGCAGACCTGTTTACATGACAATGACTGGCAGTACTCATAATCATATTCCTGTATACACGCAACCCGTAGCGCCCTCCACCCAGCCAAAGTACGCATGTGTGCTTGAGTATAACCCAGTTATCCCATTTGGGTTTCTCATTACTGAAATATGGGCTTGATCGGGTTATGCTGACAGGGGTGTTTCCATGAGTCACAGCGTTACTGGAATACTTAAATTTACGCAAAATTGTTTGCATGTGAACATGTTAATTGTCTGTTCAAACAAATGAAGCTCATTTAACTTTCAGTTTCTGCACAGCACCTCAGGCGGTGTGCCGGATTATTTTTTGATCAAAAGTTAGGAAATATGTGTCAAATAACTGTAAAAGGAAAAGTTTGCTACATGTTAAAGTCCCTTCTGCTGAAGGAGAAACCATTCCCTGGCCATGCCCAGAATCTTCTTCTCTGATACATAAAAAGATGTTTGAAAAGTCTTCATATTAGCGTGTGCAAGACATTGACGTGTAAAAATGGATGTGCATAGCCACATAGCATTATACAAAAATGAACCCAAAGTGTCCGAGATATGAACGTTGACATCATGTGCAGGTGACATGATTTGGAGTCAGAGTCTGCACAGTATTAACAGGAAGCAGAGTTTCCACCAATATATCTGCCTGCCCAATCGCAAGCAGAGGGCTGCTGTCAATCATGACATTTCACAGTTTTAAATTTAAATAGCTAATTAAAACAAAAGTGATGAGAAAAATTAACACTTGAACATACATCAGCATCATAAATGAAATAAACCCCCTTTGAGAAAATAATTATTTGAAGAGTACTTTGAGTTTTTTCTTTGGTCCTTTGTCTACAGATAAGAAGTGAGTGATGATGGATTAATAGCTTTTGTAAGGCAAATCGTAAATATAAGACTGGAAAACCAACACCAACGTGTTTAATTCTCGAGCCATTAACAGCAAATTGCCCTTGTTCTTCCCTTTCTTCTGTGTTGGACGGATCAATCAAGCTTGGAGGTGCAATGAAAAAGGTTTAGCTTAGTATTATCACCCACTACTAATACAGATTATTAATTTTTAACATCATTTTTATAGATATAATATAGCAATAAAGATACAATAAAAACCAGCAGAGTAGAAACCGTGGAACCAATATTAACACGCAAGGGACTAAATAACCAAATATTGTCTTCGTTTCTTAAAAATTAAAAGTCTCCAACTATTCAACTCATGTCTGCGTAACTACAGACGGCTTCAGAAGTGTAGAGAATATTTTCGGACTGATGGCAAATAATGACACAAGGAACCCTGTAATTATAAGCAACATGTATTTTGACATTTTGGATTGATAAACAGAAAATATTATTTCACTCTGGCTATTCCCAAGAGATTAAAATATCGGTTACATGACATTTCAATTTTATTTTTACTTAATCCAACTCAGAAAGATGAGCCAAGGAGGCTGTAAACTTAATTTGGGACTGACAGCTCCTTTCATAAATGAAGAGGACACTGACAGATTTGGATGACAGTAATGAAGCCTTGTGAAATAAATTCCACTTCTGCGATAATCTAATTTGTCCCCTGTTATTATTAGTATCTGTGTGTTGTACCGACTCTTTGCAACTGGCTAATTAATATCAAGATGGTCCATTGAAAAAAAAAAAAGCCTAAAAATGTGGCTAAAAGTATAAGTATTTTAGTTTATGTTACAGAGCAACCTTCATTTTACTTCTTTTAAAAGGTATAATTTGTGATATTGAACCAATATCTATTTTAACGTATTTGAAAAATTAACTAACCTTAACATAATGGGAAGAAATCACCATTGGAAGAAGAAAAACAGGAGTACATTTTGGTGTAGCTTTCCACTGCTGGAGACAGCTTTTGGAGACAAAAAATTTGAAGTTTGTGGCGACACTTGAAACAAAAAGTATACATTTTTTCTTTGGGCGGCAAAAGCGACATCAAAATTTGGCGGTTTATCAGCTCTTTGGAATGGCATCTACATATCGTAATGGTTTGATGGAGATGAGCAGTTTTTGCAAAAAAAATGAGAAAAATAAGCTGTAAGATAAACTACAGGCAGATGCCACATGTGAAATAATAAAACACGTTTTGTTTTAACCAGCTGTTGGAATTGCAGCATTGAGGTTGCATTTTGTGTATTCCTCATCTGCTAACAGTTATGAGTTTCTTTTCTTCACAACACTTGGCGTTAGTGTGATGAGCCAGGATTGGAGGATACTGCTCCCCACTCTCAGAGCATATCTGGTAATTAGAAGTTGCATCTTTAGAGGGGAACATTTTATCCTATTGTTGTTTTTTTTTTTGATGTAGATCCGATTCCCACAGGATGAGAATTTCTCTTCCCTTCGCTACATGAGAAGGGTTTGTTTTACATTTTGTGTCCAAGAGACAGAAAACAGTGAAGCAACAAAAAGCATCAGACGGTCAAAAAAAATAATGAGGACATGGACTGTTGGAGAAATTAAGGAAATAACAGACAAACAGCTAAGTTGAATAAACTTTAAGAGATCCTGAAGGTCGGTCCCTCCTCACAACAGGTCTCACTGTGCCTGTTGGCGCTGGAGCGTCAAGGTATCAAGCATCTGGCTTCCCTCACAAATGGCTCCTGTGTTCACACAGAGCTTGTGCAGAGAGGCAGACACAGCAGAGACGGACAGCGCTCCGTTTGGTCTCAGCACCAAGGCCTTAAGGCAAACAGTTGTGCCGAAGGAGTTCTGTTCCTCAGCGAGCCCTGGGCGTGCACTGCAGGGGAAACAACGGCGGTCTCATGACGTGGGCCAGGCAGATCTTTCAAAGCTTAAAGGAACATTTTGGGGAGGTTCACTGATGCACAAACAAAGACAGCTCCATAAGACTCCCACATTCACACCCGCCCTTCACCGAGGTGGCCCCATGTCCCTCCATGAGGCCTGACCAGCCTCCTGGTGGTGGACTGCAGCGAGGGTTGCATAAAGTCTCAGGTATCGTGTTAGGTTGTGTGACTGCTTGCCTTTAAGCAAACAGCAGCACCTCCAGCTGATGTGGTCCACCATGGCTGCTGTCCCAGGTTAAATCACTCTGACAAGAGAGAAATCTGCTTAAAGGTCAAACATCGCAGTAAACACACACCATGGAGATACATGCTCTGGTCTGGTTTTCGCCATAAAAAGTCCAATGCTGTTTGACATTTAGTAGGAGATGAATATTGCACGCTTATAGGAAATTGTTCTCATGAGTTTTCAAAGGTGATATATTTGCAGAGAGAACATTAATATTACTCTGAGGTTGGCGCCTTTGCATGAAGATTGGAAAGGAGCTAACCTATGTCTGTCCAAAAGGAAAACAAAAATCTGCCTATCAGGTAATAAAGTCTTTAATCTGCTCAAAAAGCACTGAACAAACACAACAGGTCGGTTACGTATTGGCAATGGGCTGAAGGATTTTACAGTCCTGTTGTTACTGTCACAACCTCTAATAAAGATGGACAACATATCTCCACTTCTGTCCAATGTGTAAAAATTAGGACAGTACACGAACCTCAACAGCCCACTGACGTATTATCTGTATCACGTGGGTTTCGTCACTGTCACGCCCCTCGAGGCTCACAGATTAGGAGCAGATCTTAATACAGATTAATAACTAAAGTAATAAATGGACAGGAAGTGTTTGTGATGCAGTGTTTTTGCTCCAGCCATTGTCTTTAATGGGGGCGCTGCCATTTTGTGCTGGTTATGTCATTTTGAGCAACAGCATGACATAACATATCGAAACCAATACATTTTATAAAAGAATAACCCCTGAATATACACTATGATAAGAACAAACTTGGTAAATTCTATAATCGATTTTAAGATCTTGCAAATAAAACTTACATGTTGTGAGTAATGTACTTATTTTGCCTGAAACAGGGCTAGAGAAAATACCATGTAAATAAACTGGACCTGAAAATGACTCGTAACAGGATGATCACAGAGCTCAGCGTTGAAACTTCCATGAACTCTGCCATGTGGACGAAGCAGAACTTCTCCTGATGTCAAGGTAAAGTCATTTTCCTTGAAAGAGTATTTTCATGCGTCAGCCGGATTTTATTATTCATAATTAAACATGACTTTTTTTTTCTGTACACAGTGATAACCCAATTTCAGAACAATGCTATTTACTCTTTGTTATCCGTAGCCAAGGTAGCCAGCTAAAACCTGCGTGCCATTCACTATAAAGCCTTTGAGGTTGGTTGGATCCATGATGACAGCTCTTCCAAATTCATTGTCCCTTTTCTAATGCTAATTTGAGGCCGCAGTCAGAAAAATGAACACTGTAGCGTACAAGGGCCCACTTGACATGCAGGTGGTATTATCAACACGTCAACTTAAAGTATTTAAAGGACTGTGGACTGTGGAGACCAGGAGAATCGTGATTGGCGACAGGTGAGCCGGAGAGGAGGTGGGAGTGACCAACTGAGCAGAAGTGTCAGCTATGCCCTGGAGAAAATAAACAGGAAGAGACAGAGAGGAGACACAAAGTGGGGGAAACAAGGGGAGAGGGAGGAGAACTGCCAAACCCAACAACTTTGTGAACTGGGAGCTCTAGGTGAGTCGTTTTTTGTCTATTGTTACACAGTTTGCACTCCTTGGCAGATATATTTTATATTGCTAAAGCATTGCCTTTTGTTTTTATAATTTTTTTTACCCTATATTATGCTTGTGATAATAGCGATTCCAGTTTACCTTTTATTATATCTGTAAAGCACTTTGAAACTGAGTTTTTATTCTGCTTCTTCTTATTATTATTACTATTATAAGTGTGACATGTATGTCGAGTTTTGGTATGGCTTAAGAAAAAGGGGCATCATTTCTGACCTATACTGTCACCCGCCACTAGGAGATGCCCGAGATCACGTTTCACCCATCTCTTCTTTACGTGCAGTGAGACGGTGCAGTTAGTCTACCTTGATGTAAAAGGGACTTCTTTTTTGTGGAACTCTTCTACAAAGTATAAGGCACGGGGCCATGAAGTGCAGGCTGTTGAGCGGTACAGGATTAAGTGTCTAGTTAGCATTGCAGGCTGAGTATTAAGCACTTTATGAGTGGTCAAACGCCCAATGACTTACCCGCACGTGCAAGAAATACTGCCAACTCCACTCCTTTTTTATTGTTGTGTGGGAGGCAAATTGGTCAGGAGAGAGCAGCCGTGGTGACAGCCTGTACCAACAACAGGCTGGGTGGTCAGACACGTTAAAGGAAATTATTAATCGCAGGCGTTTGGTAAATGAGAACACAGAGACGGTGATCAGACGGTGAGAATTCAGACCATAGAGCAATAATGGAATGACATGGGAGCACAGTCCAATCTTCATAAGATACCCAGCACATGGACCCTTCTCATGGCAGCCATATTGACATTAAATAATGGTATCCACAGATTGAATTAATGAAATTAATTAAGGCTCTTCCATTCAGAATAGCAGAGCCTTTTTACAGCGAGCCAGCATGAACAATGTTTTCTGATAGAGCTCTATTTTTTACGTCCAGCACCTGCGTTTATCTAATTATTTAATTTAAGTTCGTCAGTGTCAGTGAAAAAGGTCTTTTGTTCTAATTTTCTGATGACTGGCAAACATAAGCCTTTTAAATGCTTTGTCTACTCAGTGTTTTTACGGGACAAAAAGACATCGTAGAGGATATAACAATAAAATTGGTCTTATTTAACCTGCACAGAGGTGTTTATAATTACATCAAGCACTCATTATCCTGAGTTATTCTCAGGATATTGTCGAATTTCAGCTGTAGTGTAGCGTAACTGAAGCTCAAACCTGTGTTGTGCATGCCTCAGGGGAGCAATTAAACAAAAAACAAAGCCAATTGATTGTGCACATAATTTAGACAACCCCATCCTTCATGCAGTTTTGCACAAATGCACTTGTTGGGGAATTACTGGGAGATAATAACCATGAGAACAAGTGACGAGTGGCTCCGAGGTGGGCGTTGGGTAGTTGGAGGCTGCATCGGTTGGTGAACCAAAGACAAGCACGTTAGTTCTGTGCTCGAGGCATCAAAAACAAGCAGGGAAAGATGTTAGTGCCGTCAAACACGGGTAGCGGTAGCAGGATTAGGTGTAAAAAAAAAAAAAAAAAAAAAGACAAAGAAAATACTGAACATTTTATTTGCTTGTCACTCTACCACACCAGACTCAAGCGAGATAATGACATCCAGTGTGAGTATTTTGATACCTGCCAAGTTCAACTAATGACTATAAGCCTCAGCGAAGTTGTGTTAGGGGCTGTGCCTCCCTTGGGCGACACACATGAGAAATATGTGGTCTGTGCACAGGAAAAAGCCCACACTGACACAACATGTATCTTCCCAACAGAAGGCTATGTTTTCAAGGATGCCCATGCTTTTTCCATGATGGCAGCAATAACGTGAAATACATAAAGTATATTCCCTGCACCAGCAGGCTGGAGGTCAGATAATCCACTGTGAAAGACAGCATCATCTGTTTTTCCCTCAGTTTTTGTACCTCAGTGTATTATCATTCGTTTTTGTATTTGCCAAGTGTTAGAAGTTTTGCTTACTTTCAGGAAAAGTCTCCTATAAACATAAGGGAGGTTTTTTTTTTTTTTTTTGTTATTCTAAAGTCGAACTTTATAGTATTTTTTTCAACCTCAGCTGCATTTCCTGGTCTTTTAGGCTCTACATTTTGACGAAATCCCTTTTTTAATAACAGAAATAAAAATCACTTTTTCACCACTAAGTAACACGAAGTAGAAAATGTCATTGCAGCCTAGAGCGAAATAGCCACTATTTGTCACTTGATTACTGTAAAGATACTCTATAAAACAAATGTTTGTACAGTCTGATTTCCATACCTATCGCTTCTCTTCCATTTCTACACCCCACATATGAGCAGTCAGTTGCCAAAGGGACACTGCTCATATGTGTCATGAATTAGAATTTGTGTAGATTGATTAAAAATGAATGTCTGACTATTTAGCAGAAAACAGCATCGAATAAATAATCGATGAGTTAAGAATAAATCCACCCAAATTGGTTAGTCTTCCATAATATTGTGTTTATATTGATAATGATCAGAGTTATCAAGTTCACGATTGTGTGCCAGGAACACAGCGATGAGACCAAATGCAGATTCACTCGCAGATAAGAATCAGTGATTAGGATCATTGCGGTAAACCGGTTTATCTAAGGCTGAAATGAAAATGAGAAGAAACAGTCAAATCCGCAAACAAATCCAAATGGTACAAGCAAAATCTGAATTAGCAGGACACAGTTGAAACACAAGAGGGGCACTCACAGAGGAAGGAAGTATGAAGTAAGACCAGACGTGAGAGGAGAAAATGAGAAAGGAAATAGACTAGAAACGCTTCGTCAGACTCTCGTTATAAGTCTAAATTTGCTTCATATCGCAAATAATTGCAAACATGATAAGTGTGCGGGCCGCAGAGCCAACTACACGACAAATATAAAGAATTCAAACTCTGCTGCAGCTGCCAAATGCAGAATGTGGCAAATAGAATCACGTGATTGTGTAAATCAATTAGCTTATAATATTGCTCCATCATTAGAGCACCAATACACGTATGTTTTATTTACATTTTTGTGTGTTTAGGCCTATTCTATCACATTGTAAGTTCCTTCGACTTCTTCTTTTTTTGTGCCATTTATAACTGTAGCACCTGTACGACACACATTTCTGCTGCGAAGCGGCAGCGTCAAATGGATTCGGGATCAAATAAAAATAACTATACTCGCAAAAATGTGAGTCAAGGCAGCACTTCTATATTTTACAAGTGTTACAGGTTCAGGCTTTGGAGTGCTTCCATCAGTCTCTCTTAGGATGCTATTAGTTTAGGAAAGCACGATAAAACTTGCACAAGATGACTTGCACATGAGAGACAAGAGTTTTGTAGTAATTTCACTAAGTACGTTCACTGTTGCTGTGTCTCGTATCATCAGATTCATAGCCACAAAAACCTGCATATCCAGATCATGTTTGTGTTAAAGATAAAAAGGTTTAATATGGTGTTTTTTTCAGCCCCTAAAAAAATCTCTAATAAATCCTTAAAAATGATGTAGTAGCACAGTTACTCAGCCTTGCGGCGGTTTGTCACCCTGCCAGTGGATATTACGAAATTAAATGTTATAAGATATTCAAGCCAGTGAATCAAGATAACAGCTTGAACACAACATGTGACTACTGACTTTCTAGAGCTCATTTGTCCCAAATGAGTGAGGCAGGAAGTGTTATTATTTCACATGTAACTGCAGGGGCAAACACTATTAAACGTCATAAGAAGGCCACACTAATTATGTCCACTTTGTGTGACCCATGCCAGTTGTGACCTCGCTACATTTTGAAAGTTAGATGAATGCACGGCTCAAATTAATGACAAATTCTATTGATTCGGTATCTTTAAGCTATGTGAAAAGTGCTCAAACTCATTGACCGACCCACTTTAGTAGAAATAACCTTTCAAGTTTTTCTTCCTCTCTCTGTCCACTTGCTTGCCAAAGCAGTGACTTTTCATCTCATGATTTCACAGCCCTGCTGGTATTTAATGAAGGACAGGTTGGTGAATATAATTAACAGCACTTAACCACCCGGTAAGATTGATAACCAGCAGCAACGTGTATTAAAGAAACTAATCACCGTCTTAATTAACACCATAGCCACTAAATGTTGGTCCTTCAGTTAGCCAAGGAGAGAAGAAAAGGGCAAAGTGGTTTGTAGCAATGATTAAAAGAACCAAAATCTGATTTTCTAAGTCACAAAATGACCACAGACCAGAATGGATAGTAAGGACATTACAAAAGGCTTATGGGAATAGTCTGACATTTTGGGGGAATGAATTTGTTCGCGGTCTTGCAGAGCGTTAGTGGAAAAGATTAACATGGGGGTTAAACCACGGTGACGGCTGAGGCCTGCAGCTCCCGTAAACTTTTAAACTTTCTTTTTTCAATTTAGAAAAGGGGCAAAATACCCATCCATGTCTACATCAGTGGAGCTGGTGTAGCTGAAGGAGGAATAAGAATTAACATCACAGAGAATCTGTCATAGCTATACCACACCCAAATGACTGCCATAGGATTACCATATGTATTGCATTATTATTATTAGTCTGTCTGTCCGTTCAGACCTGTAAGTCAAGAACAGCATAATGTCTGTCAAAGCATCATCATCTCACCACAATGAGTGTGGGTTTAGAGATACAGTATCTAAACCCACATTAATGCCTATTTTGCCTTCATAAATCTAGGTTAAAGGGAAAAAAAAGTCGTCCACTACCCTTTAAACTTCCGGTTCAAAGTTTTCTTTCATAGAGGAGCTACAGAAAGCCTCCTCGCTTGACTCATTGCACACTGGCAGTGATGGGAGCGGTCCAGGACAGGATGACTCAGCAACAGGTGATTAAAAAGCACCCGGAGCCTCATCCGGACCCAGGTGTCAGTGATGGTGCAGTGAGGTTCCAGCGCAGTTTGAAGTTAACGGACTAGAAACTCTGAGATGTGCCTTAATGGTGATCGATAAAATGCTCAAATCAGTCGTACGCTGCAACAGGGAGCCAGCATTGTGAACTAACATGGGGATGATATGATGTTTCTCTATAGGTGGTCGTCAGGATTTGGGCTGTATGTACAGCACATTCATGGGCTCAGGCAGATGTGCCGGGAGTTTGGATCAATACGGACAACCCCTGAGATGTTCCATGTCTGCTTTACACTGCATGATTGTGTTCTGACTCCCGGGCGCTTCTATATACTGTATTTTAAGTATCAGTGTCCACTCTTGAAACGTAATACAAGAATTCTCAATCACGAGACCACAAAGTAAGGTAGAGAGGCAGTAAGCCCCTCTAATTACCCTCTTCATTCATATGATCTGGGTTAACAAATTCTGATGTTTGATCTCTATACTACCGGGAGAGAAATGAGTCCAAATGTACCCTGGGGAAACTGATCGACCACACACAGAATGGCAATATGGTAAAGAATTGAGCTTCACAAATGGCCCTGGCTTGGATCCTCCATCTGTAAGGCTATTAAGCAATGTAATGTCCTAATTATAGCTCCTGGCAACCATATGGAAAAAGACATTTCTTTGATTTGTAATGTGTAGTCATTTCTAATATACACTAGACGCCACTATTCACGACTTCACTGGGAGCCATAGCAACACACACACACACCCACAAAAGTTAAAATTTTGTTTCATATTGGCATTTTCGGAAATTCCTTTTTCTCACAATCTTGAGCTGTTGCCATCGAAGCCAGAAATATAAAAAATACCCTGACAAGCAGACAAGGCCACAATGTGATCCATGCAACGCTGGGCCCCGAAATCACTTCCTTTTAAGATGAAAGCCTGCGGGATGTAGACTTATGGCCGTAAACAAATCCATCCAAGTACTGCCTGCTGGTCTTACACACAGGACTTTTAAAGTTAAATCAGGCTGCAGCTCCCTCCAGTGTGAAGTGATGGACAGCAGGTCGAATGATTAGCTATTAAAACCTGCCTGGAGTCAAAACATCAACAGAAGATGCCCAATGCTGCTTTAAAACAAGTCAGGTGATTAAATATTCTGCAGTAATATTTTATATTATAGCTGTCTGTGCTATGCTGTTAGTCAGACTCACAGCTCTAAAACAGTTTAGTTGAGTAGTTGTTTGTTTTTGTGGAG
Source organism: Mola mola (assembly GCA_001698575.1). Classification (NCBI taxonomy): domain Eukaryota; kingdom Metazoa; phylum Chordata; class Actinopteri; order Tetraodontiformes; family Molidae; genus Mola; species Mola mola. Next base: position 10,582,763 of record KV751346.1, read on the forward strand.
GTTAGGTCTGATATAAATATTCTGCTGCTAGATTATATCGTTCTGTCCGAACGATTTGACCCATTTTATCACATGAGAGGGTTCTGGATTTTGATAAGTGCCTCTGAATGGAGAACAAGGAGGCCCTGCAGCGACTGGAGCTGACTGGAGACAGAGAAACTGTGCCCAATTCAATTTAACCACATTTGATTGCATTCATTGCTGCCAAGGTTAGTCCGTCAACCCATTTAATAAAGTGACTTGTGTCAGTGGCCTTGTGTTGACCTGTCTGCACAATCCAGGGCTTTCACTTTTTATTACAATTCACGACAAGATTAAAATATTACATTCTGAGCGTTGGTGGATGGGTTCCCATAACACATGATGTAGGTGTAACAAAGCAGAGAGAAGACTGGATGCTTTGTCAGAGAGGGGACTGTGTCACGGCTCACAGAATGACAGCGTGATCCAACACAACCACCCTGCCGCCTCCAAAATGCTAATGCTAATTGAGTCAACACCGCTGATCTTAAGATTGAACACAGAAGCCATAATATTTATTGGGGGAGGAGTCACTACAGTGCGATGGAGGAGGATACTACTTTTTTCCCCCCCCTCAGCATCAGACTGCAATCCCAGAATTTTGAGAAACATACTGTATTTTTGTTGTGGTAATTAATGGAAAAATGGAATTGAATATGACTTTAAACTCAGATTTCTGACTATATTTTCTCAAGAGTTTAGAGAAAATAAAATTGAATTTCTTGGAATTCTGGGGTTAAACAATAAAGTTCTTATCTCTGACTTTCTTACTTTTTTTCTCTCAGAATATTGATAATTCCCCCCTCTGATGTTCCTCTTTTATACCGCTGAGTTCACCAGGATAACGAGTCATATACAGTATATCAAGCAGTAACTTTAGGTGAATATAGGCGATGTTCCCTAGCAGTGGAAATGATTGGTGTCAGTTTACTGTGAGGCACTTTCTGATGTCTGCTCGACAAATTTACTATAAACATTTTACTTATCATATAGGTGCGTGCTTGCAAAGCATATTACGTGATAGACGAGCTGGCCTTTAAAGGTTGATACCACAATTTCAACAAGAGCCTAATGAAGCTCCTTCAGACACTTAACGCTTCATCAGATCAGCTTCTTGGATCCAGCTGTGGAGGCTGCGCCTGCTGGCTTAAAGAATGCTGATTTGAGAATGTGATGCCATTTGTGATGTTGAAGTGACATTTTCAAAGGTGGTAATGAACTGCAATGGGAAGTTGATTCTTTTGATACTGACATTTTACAGGATGTGGGGATGATAGGGTGGGGGTTGCTAGGTTTACATTAGACTTTTTAGCACCCGCTCTGATAATGATTGTGTGCCTTATATATTTCAGTGTGACAAGTAGAATAAAAATGCTCAGCCACAGTAAATCAAAACGCTACAATACAGTAACACTAAAAACAAAACAATTTAAAACATTTAGAAGGAATGTGCAATTTACAGGCTGCAAAAAAGTACGAAACACTAACAAGTAATTGCAAAACCAATGTTTTAATAATTATATTAACACTCAAATGAATATGTGTAATGTAATACTTTAAAAAGGTTGATATCGTGCAACAGTTCAAGGCAAAGCATAAAACAAAGGTCTAATCTAATAATATGCAGGCAAATCAATAATAAATTAAAGGGTTTAATGTCATTAAGGATTACAGCATACCAACAATGCTGTAAGAAATGGGAGAAAACTATGCATTATTTTTTTGCATTTGAAAATTCCCTGAATTAAAAAAAAGAAAAGAAAAATATCAAGTTTCTTTAGTAGAGTATGCAGCACTCTAAATCTGCTCCAATATTAATAACTCTTATTGTTAGTGTTAGATGAAGTTTTCTTGTCTTCGCTGTGTTTTTTTGTTTTTGTTTTTCCTGTGGTTTTAGTCCTGGGCAGGTTATGGAAACATCTGGTATGTAGTCCTGGGCTGGTATGTCTTCCAGATTGCATTTGGCAGAGTCTTTGCAGCAGAGTAAACATTATGCACCAACAACAAATAAGACAAGGAAATGAAAGAGGCACATAGGGCATTTCTTAAACAACAAATTTGTTCTTGGTGGTTGAACCGCTTTTGGTGGCTGTGTCTGCGTGAGACTGGTAACCAATAGACATCTTCATGGGAATTCCAAGGCGCTCCTTGTAAACCCTCCTGTTGATAAGAGGGTGCACAGAATGTTGTCACCTATTTGATGAAGGTAAATGCCTAAAATGGAACAGCTATTGAAAACTGCACTCACCCTATGTGTGTCACAGCTTCCCGGTTCTCATAGTCTGATGTCCATACAGCTATTTTATCTCCTTTTGCGCGGATGTTGACCACGGCTCCGCAGACGTCATCGCTGTAGTCATCAAAGGCCTCTCCAACTAAACACAGGAGCTGGTGAAGGGATGAAGAGGAAACATTAGAGAACATTTATTATTTTATCATTTTCATCAGTTATTCATGAAAGGGATCATTTATTTAATGCTAGACCTATTATACTAGACAAATGTTTCAAGAATTCTTATTTGATTTTGATAATTACAGCTACAGTCCTACAACTCAACAAATCAAACAAAAACACATCTAAAAATATTAGAGTATTTTACTGTAACTGTACAAGCCATAATAAATATTAAAACAAATAACGACTTGAAATATTTCACTTTGTGCAAGTGCATGTTTTGAATTAAATTACAAAAAAATTAACTTTTCCATGACATTCTACTTTTTCGAGATGCACTAGTAAGTACAAAGATTTGGATGACTAGATCAGTATCAGTATGCAGTTTTGTGCAGACATCTGCGCAACCCTGATCATGTCAGTCACAGGTCAGCTTGTTACCCAAAGAGTGGTGGAGTTTCAAACTCGGTTTAATGGTAAATGAACAGTTGCAATCATTTTCAGTTTAAAACTATGGAGGGAGCTTCTTGGTCTGAAAAGTGAAGTCAGTGTCAAATAACTGTAAAAGGGACAAAATCCCTTTTCTATAATACAAATCACATTAAATGGAAAATCAGCCCTGCTACTGGTGGCTTGAAAAAGAATGAATAGGTGAAATTACCATTTTAATCACCAGCAGCACTACAGATCAGTTTCTGGTAACCAGTCAACGGGTCTGTAAGACAACTTCCTATCAGCTGATGAGTTTTAAATTTACAACATTCTTCCCGTAAGACTTTGTATGTGCAGATCTGTGACTGACATGTCAAACTTCGAGCAGATATCCATGTAGGTCCTGGATCAAGGCTAAGTATAACCCTCCATGACAACTCAATATTACAGCTTAACAGCTGTTCATAGGAGACTGTTCACAACCGTTCAAAAGCGTTTCGCCTCCTGCTTCGCACCCTTCCTGTAGAGCAGCCAGAGAGCTCACAACAACGTGTAGACCGCACACAGCCAATATTCAGCTGCACTAATTTGACAGTATTGACAGCACTGCATGTGTTTGTTTGGATATAAGATTTTGTTAAGAATGATGACAGCAATGAAAACAATTTGATCTGTGGCTCACTTCAGTTTTAAAAAAGGTATGAAGGGATGTAATCACTCTTTTCAGCAGCATGACTAATCTAATCATAAAAGAGCTGCAGCTAATTATGGTTGCCAGCAGGTAATAAATGAGCTACACTCTCCAGAAATGAACGATAGTATCACTTATTTAGGGGAAAAGACACAGCAGCCAAACGTACAGTTTCCAGCCAAAAGCGGTCCAGGTCAAATCTTCTCTGCTGCTTGTTGAGTGTGATCAGCCAGCGCCCACCACGCTTATTCCTCTCGTCCTCCCACATGGGTTCGATGCCATCCTGCAGCAGTGGTTCATACTGTCAATATGCAAGCCAAACTGGTGGGCCAAAACTTCACAGAAGTTTTTACACCATGTGGTTTAAGCATGATTATCAAAACTGCCTGCAAAATATTTCTATACTCCCACATAATCACAGGAGAAATTCTTTAAATCTGATTAGAGGTTTTTCAGTAGATAATCTTTTCTCAATTTCGTTTCTGCCCTTGAACACAAGCTCTGACTCAACATTCACACTCATATCCACAGTTTTTTGTTTAATCTCTAAAACATTATTTGTACAACTGCTGGTAAATGAGCTCACCAGCTACAGCAGAGGCAGATTGAATAAGAGAAAATCCACGCCTCGTCCCGTTTGTCGTTTCAATAATGACGCAGTTGTTTCAACTCTTTGTCCTGACAATGCAGTTTTGTTTGAGTCTATTGGTGTAATTTGGCTTCAATGGGGAGCCACGGGTAAAACTTCTTAAAAAATATTATTGACTCTCCACAAGGATATCAGTTTGAAACAAAAGTGAGATTACACCCCTTTAAATAATTACCCCCAAAAAGTGCTTTTTTTTTCTTGTGCTTCAAGTGTGTGAATGATATCAGAGTCTGGCACAATATAATGCATCATCAGGTAAATGTAAAGCCTTTTACATTATTTGTTAAGATACTGGCATGTAAAAATATGTTTAAATACTCTTTTGATGTTTACCAGATTGTTCCATAAATCAAACATACCTTAAAGAGGGAGTAATCGCAACCTGACATGAGATTGCTCGACAACTGGATATGGTTGTAGAGACTGAAATAATCAGAGTGCACACGAAGAAACACAACACGCTGATTTAACAATATTTCAAAAACAGTCTGACATTGTACTGCTTCATTCATGACATGGAAGTACACATGAAAATCGTCATATTTATTCCTCCTTACGCCCAGAAATCTTCAACAGTGTCAAATTTAGAGATGAGTCGCAGGTTGGCCTGCCATGTTTTGCTCTTATCATTCTTGAAGAACCACAGAGACCATCTGTTGGGCAAAAACAGAAAAAATACATTTGCATAAATGAAACAAGGCCCCAATTAAACACGAGGTAAACAAAAGCAACCAAAAGTCATAGACCTTCGAAGCAAATGGGTGAGTATGGTAGCATCTGGATGCTGCCGATAAAAACTGTTCCGTAAATCAAGTCATAGCTCTATTAGTTTAAATAATTGTCCCACTGTGTCATACCAGCTTGAATCCTCTGGAGGCTCAACAGCTGCTTTAAGGTCTTCACATTGGGGAATAATAAAGAAATCTCTGACTACTTGTCTGTCAGTGGGTTTGGAAGGTGTTTTTAAATGACAGCACAGTCCAAATTAATAGCAGAAAATGATACAATAAGTTAAAAGATTATGTTTTAAATGTCTTCAGTAGCATTTGTACAGTGGAAGATTTAACAAGCAAATATGACAGTCCAAGAGTCTGGGCTTCTGTTCATGTCAACTTTTTGTGTGATAGTAAACAGGGTTTCCAACAGAAGGACTTTCTAGGCCCATTTTCCCTCACGGGACCCAACACAGCATAGTTTGAGACAGGGGTCAAGGTCAGTATCTATTTCAAGGTGACAATTTTTACAATGAGAACTAGCAGGCCTTACATCAGCTCACATGCAACAATTAATAAGACAGGCTTGAATATGCATATGCACGTTACAATTTTTCAATCCTGCTTTGTTACAGTGAAGCCAGTAAATGTCTTTCGTCAGCCATGAGTACTGTCCAGGTGCATCAGTTTCCAGTGTTACCCTTCTCACTTGCTGGCCAAACCCTGGACAATTCAAATTTAACTAAAAAGCACAGACCTCTGCAAAGGCCAAACAATCCACCTTTCAGTAGATCTGCAAACTTTACTCTCAGGCAATGTTTTTGGTATAATTATGATGGTGTCAACATGATTATTGTTTTTCAGTATCCACACTATTATTATCCTCAGTTTAGTTTATACTATGGGGTAAGGGGTCATTTTAAGTTGCTACTGTTAGGTAATGATGAGGCTTACAGACCTGCAACTAAAATTAACATTAGAAAAAACTGTATTTCCTGGTGAAAATGCATAGAGATGCTGAATAAAATGAAGTTGCTGAAAGTAAATTGCTAAATTGCAGGAATACGAAATGAATAGCTATATCCCTATATACGTGCACGTTTACTTAGTTCAATATGTTGCAATTTAGCATTTGGGTCACTTCTACATAAACACAAAACTGAAGTCCTGCAGCGCCATAGAAAACAAAATCAGGGGATAAAAAGTAAGAATATAACTATACATACGAAAAAAATGCAGGCAAAAACATAACCTCTGCTCCTTGAGGGAGGTAATGACTTGTGCTCTTTGCACTTTAAGACAGCTGGTGCATGCAACAACCCTAAGGCAACTGTGCAAGACACATACACAGCCTTAAGGAACAATCAGTTAAAGGTTGGTGATCTGGATCCAAGATTTTTTTTTAATATATGCAGACATGTTTAAAAGTTTGTGAACCCCTCGAGTAGATTAGATTTTTCTGTTGTTTTACCATGATTTTCTTAATCTCATCTTCACCAGTTTTTATATATGAAATGTCAGGTTTATGTTCATCAATTCCATGTACTTGTGTTGAAGGAAAAGTGTGACTAGCCAGCAGACTACGTGAAACATGGAATCAGTGTACCTGCAAACGTAAGTAAACTCCAGCTGCATTGGTAAAGTCAAGCAGGTAATAGACTCTGGTGAAACATGTGGGTTCTCAAGTAATCGATTAAGCAGACCAATCAAATGATACATCCGAAGGAAAGGTTTTGAGCACCACCGATTAAAAGAGAGAGGAAACCAACAAAACCACTGTTGTGCCAAGGCGTACAGCACACAGATCAACGATGCCATGAGGAAAGGGGATATCCAAGGACATCAGGAAGAAGGTAGTGACAGCTCATCAGTCTGAGGAAACAAGACCATCTCCAAAACATTCCAGCTCCATCCATCCACTGTCAAACGAATCATTTACAAATTTACAAACTCTACCCAGAAGTGGACGGCTATCAAAACTTTCACCAAGAAGCACCAGAAAAATAACAAATCAGGTAAAAGCCAACCTGCACATCACCTCCAGAGAGTTGCAGATGTCTCTGGCAGCATCTGAGACAAATGTACATGCCTTTACAATTGAAAAATTAATAGACATTGCATTCATGGGAGAGTTGCTAGAAGGAAGCCTGAGCTCTCAAGAAAGCACAAAGTTGCCTGTTTGCAAGAGGGCACTTGGACAAACCAGAGGCCTTCTGGTAGTCCATTCTCTGGCCAGATGAGTCCACAAATGAATTACTTGGGCACAATCACAGGCACCATGTTTGGAGAAAAGTCAACACTGCATATCAAGAAAAGAACTACCTCCCAACAGTGACGCGTGGTGGTGGAAATATGAAGGTCTAGGCCTGCTTTTCTGCCTCTGGGCCTGGATGACTGAATATTATCCAGGGAACCCTGAATTCTCAGGCCTATGAAGACCAGAATCTCCAGCATGCAGTCAGGGAATTGAAGCTGGGACAGAAATGTATTATGCAACAAGACAATGACCCAAAGCATTCAAACAAAACTACCAAGGAAGGGCTTAAGAAACAAGATTTGCACTCTGGATTGGCCCATTCAAGATCTGGACCTCAATCCCATAGAAATGCTGTGGCAAGATCTGCAGGTGGTACATGCCAAATTTCCCATAAACCTCTCTCAATTGGCTGAGTTCTGCAAGGAGAGGGCAAAAAAAATCCCCTAAATCAGATCTAAGACACTGGTTAGTGGTTAAAAAAGATGTTTAAGTAATGGCTTCAAAAGGAGGTGCCACAAGATACTAACTAAAAGGATTCATATACTTTTACACATGGAAGATTTTCAGTTTTTTGAGAGATAGATAAATTACTTTTGTTGAATGAATAATGAAAATATATCTCTTTGTCCCTTATTTGGAAGGGCTGCTTTAGAAATTGGTATTTGGATGTTCATTTCATAAAGCATTAAATTTTAAAAAAAACAACAAAAAAAACAATGACCAAGTTTGGAAGGTTCACAAATTTTCAAGCAGCACTGTATATATTACATTCTTACTTTATCCAGATTCTAACTTCTATGGTGCTGCCATGACCTTTTGCCCTTGATGTCTTAAACGTCTTCTATGTCACTATAAAATTACTAAAGAAACTTTTTTTTTTCCCATTCACTGAGTTCACTGGCAGTTTTCTTCTGGGTCTAATTTGGTAACTATGGTAGATCTCTGAAATCTGTTGCCAACTCTACTGAATCAGCAGTGTCTACTTCATTACCTCCCTCAAGGAGTGGAGTTTATGTTTTTGCAGGTGTCTGTTAATAGGATGACTCAAAAAGTTACAGATGGATTGTGATGACATTTTTTCAGGAAAGGTGGGAAATTGCCTAAGGAGCAATCGATTAGATTTTGGTGGTAATTTGGATCATTGCCTGGATCCAGGATTTTTTGAAGTTGGGAGAATTTTTCATTATACATTCTTCCTTTTCTGCCAAAATTTTGTCTTCTGTGGTGCTACTGTGACCTTCTTTAAAGTCTTTAATGTTTTTTATGTGACATAAAAGATGTTTTTGCTTTTTTTTTTTTTTTAATGACGGAACAACTAAGGGAACTAAGGGATAGATTTTGATGACATTTTGAGGAGAGTTTGGAAATGGCCTAAAGCATGTTTTGCAGAGTCTTTGACATGTGTGAGATTTTTAGCCTTGGTGGAGGTCTGTACTCTCCGAGTACTTTGTATTACAATTGTAATCTATTTTATTTAGATTCAAGCACTTTAGAACAACACGTGTCTTGTTCAAATTCACAAATTGTCACTGATTTCAAGGTAAAGTAGAAACTGGAAAGAGTAGGAAACAGCATGAATGCCCAGTAGTAATAGATAAAGTTTGACTTGTACTGATTTAACAAATGGAATGCAATGAAAACCTTTCAGTTATCAATGTAATTGTCAATACGTGGATGTAGTCCACCTTCAGACTGTGCATTTGTAAACACAGCTGAGCCAAAAAACATCACTTAGATATTTAAGGTCCAACTTTTCCTTTGACTGACTAACTTTCTCTTCCGGTTTGGCTCATCAATTAGACCCTTTTGGGCACAAATATCCTTGCAAACTTTAAATACTGTATATACTAAATATTCAATTGTTATTGATCTGGATTTCAGCACAGAGTGGGGTTGGAACCAATCTGAGTATGGAGTGAGAGAAAATTTTTGAAAGGCTCTGGACAGGTCAGCAGACCACAGACAATCACAGTCTTACTGTGGGGAAATAAAGTCAGCACTCTACCAGACTTCTTTTGTTTGGCTTGTGAGAGAAACCCCACTTTATCACATGATGACCATGAAAACAAATACATTGACTGGGCTTAAAGTAACTCTGCTTGCCACTGACACACTACAGCCAAAATAATACAAATTCAATATTACGTATCCCTATGGAAAATTAAATTACTTGCTAGAACAGGTCTAGAAAAGGAAATTTGTCAAAACATAATCAGCAAATTTTACAGAATTTTACTTGTGTCAAGGTGTCAATTTGAAAATGGATTTTTGTTCAGAAAAACTACTCAATTTATATGGAGAAGAAAAAAAGATTTTTAAAGTTGAAACACCTCCTTTTATTTATACTTTTCTACAAGTATTTAATGTGCAAATTGTGTGGGTAATTTTGTAAATCACTCGTTTATTCACATTTGAGCTGGTCAAAGTGAATGGCAGCTGCTCCGAGGTTTCTGCCTTCTTAAAAGGAAGTTTTTCCTCACTGCTGTTGCAATGTGCCCACTCATGGGTTTCTATTAATCAATAACTAAATGAACTGATAATTAAAGAAGATGGTTTAGGGCTACTCTGCATGTACAGTGTCATGAGATGACTTTGTGGTGAATTGGCACTGTATAAAGAAGACTGACTTGACTGATCACACAGTTTATCTGAATAGGGCAGATAATGTGCAATTCTGCATGAATAAATAATTATTAATTTTAAATGCATTCAGACCAGCCTTGTGTTTAAAAAAAACCTCTCTGCAGACCCTTTTACAGCAATGTTGTCACCATCACCATATTGATATGATATATTGTTGCAGGTACAGTCAGAATCAATATTCTGCTGGTGGATTTAAGTTCTACAGGATTCCGACAGGATACATAACTGTTTCAGAGCAACCGCTGGCCTTTCTGGCTGCAAGCAATTAAACATGTTGACTGGATTGAGGACATGGTAAAAAATGCTTGTGTTTGCAAAGCCCAAAGTAAAGCTTGATTTTAACTTTTATTTAAATTTAAAAAAAAAAAAAATGCTAATACGAATTAATGTTAAAATTATCATTTTTAGCACTAATGTTTTGTCAGACCAACAATAAAAGTCTTAAAAAATATTCTGTCAAAAACAGCTGATAAAAGCAGCAAACTGATATGTTGAGCTGGAGCAAGGAAATATCTGGATTTAGTTTACTGTATTACGAGTATTATATTTCTGTCAAGCCACTGACTGAATATTGTTAAGTCAATATTCCTATCAATTCATCCTGTGTAGGTTTCAGTCAGGTTACCTGATCATCACAGTGTGGTTTAGGATGAACCATTAACCACCCTATCTTCTTGCTGTGAGGGGGCATGGCTAACTTTTGCAATAAGTTCAAAAATGTTGCAATATAAACATTAATCAGACATTAGCAGTCCAGACAAGGGAAATGTTGAAAAATGTATTTACTGACAGTAAAATATTTGGTATCAAAAATATTGGTATTGGGGGGTTTACAATATGAACGTTTGAAATATTTGGTTTATCCACTTAAGAAAAAAAAAAAAAGAACAACAACTTGTAGTTTTGTATTTCTGAAAACAGATCGGTTTCAGCCAATTTAAGATCAGATTAGCTACAGCAGTGATCTTGATCCTACATATGATCATTGTAAACAATCTCTGGGCACTGTGGAATACGTGTTTTTGTCATTTCTGAAAATTTCAGGGGTTTAATATTTCAAAATGTTCTAAACATTTTTTGGAAAGTTTGTGGCTCTATCTGAAATCATGGCAATATTCAGGACAAGTTCCCTTGATGAGAAGCTCCACTGTGTCACCAAAGAGTCGATCAAATATGCTCTTCTTTGCAGCCTCTCTTTTACTATTGCAGCAGAAATATTGCGCAATAAACTATTCCCCTTTATATAATTGCATATAATATATATCTATCCTGTTTCTGTTTTTTTTTTACCAGTCTGGCTGTTTTCTGTCAGTTCACCTCAGCCTATTTAGGGGCTGGCGGGATTGTTGATGTATTTAGGCTTATATTTCCTTTCTCATAATGCTGCCAAAAAAAGAAACAACTATTTACACGCCTGTCTTGATTAAACTGGCTGTTTCAAATACAGTTTCTGTTGCAGTCTCTGACCTGTTTTGGAGGGGGTGTTTGATGTAGGCTTCCGGGCTCACAATCTCCTGCCCAGCTTCCTTAGCTTCATCTTCATCAGGCTGGGATGGACTTGGGTTGCTTTCCTATAAAGCAGTAAGATGCAGTGTGAGTTGGCTCGTGAGGGAAACAGAACCCTCCACTGACGCTACAAACAGATGGTGGTACATAATAATATGTGGTGGTGATTGAATACGGGGCAAATTTGACACGAGAGAAAACATTTCTAATGAGATAGGTAATAACGTCACTCCGTGACTAAGGGTTCACTAGTGAAACATGATCTGAACATCTGGTAGACATTTGACTGTGACGTTGAGTTTGTCAAGCTAACTGATGCTAACGTTAGCCATCACCCACTGCTGCTCGCAAGTAGCATAACTTTGTTGTTACTCCGACTTCAATTTTAGGCACCGCTGTATTCATTCCCATTCCGTTTTATTAAAGAACGGACAGAACACGTAATTTCCGTTCATTTAGCTAGCCGGTTCAATATCCCCTGACTTGGCGACATTAAAACTGGAGCCAGAGTCGAATTAGGCGTTCAATTTATACACCAAAGAGCATTTTATTGTTGTCCCAAAACTTCAAAGCTGAGGCTAGCTGTTTTGTCTTCATTTAGCATTAGCTAGCAGCCAGCTAACACTACATGGTAGAGGTCAGCAGGGAGCACTGTCAAAACTGACAGCTCACATTCTTGCTAAATGATTGCTTTTTGCTTTAAGAGGCTCGATTCACGTGTCGAATTTACTGGCAGCTCCTAATAACAATCCCAGTACATAATACATGTTACCCGGGATTCATACTTATACATTTGCAAACGACATTTTGTAATGGAACTTGCGGCTCTCAATGGTGAACGGCACGTCAAATAGGTATAACGTCAGCCTTTAAGTTGGGAGATCACCATTCTCAATCGTTCCTCGTTTACGCTTCGGCCGTGGCGAAGAGAGACAACTTGAAACTAGTTAAAACCGCACGTGTGTTTCCAACAGCGTCCGATCTCATTATGAGGACTAATGTTTAGACTTGTAACAAAACTTTAAATGTGTCCTCGAAATGAAAGTCAGTGCCCTTTCAAAAACGTGTTTTGATATATTTTCGGGAGAAAGTACTCACCGGTTCGGCAGTCGCCATCTTACAAATCTGTTAGGAAAGTTTCTGCTCATTGGACCGAACTGCGCAATTTGACGGCGCCGATGCGCACATGCGCAGTATGTGCCTCCGCTGGCTGGCTGCTTCTGTGCGAGTCCACCCCTCCTGCAGACGAAGGCATGGCGAGCACCGAGGCTAGAAGGGAGTGCGAGACAGAGGGCTGCAGCAAGGACGCCAAGCTCCAGTGTCCCACATGTATCAAACTTGGTATCCAAGGCTCCTATTTCTGTTCACAGGTAGTGCTGCTTTGTCGGCTTGTCTGCTCTAGAGGGCGCCGGTAGTAGTGCAGCGAGGCCCCGCGTGTGTTATCACGAGGCTGCTAACGTATCTGTCAAGCTAGGTAACGGTAGACGTATGCGTTTGGTGCTCGATAAGGCGCTAATAATAAGCGTTTTTAACAATAACGAGTGCTTTTTGGTTTGTGTAGTGTTATACAAGTTTCGGAGCAGGAATAATGGAAGCAGTGTGTCTAACCATAGCTGTCTCTGACATGCAGGCCGGGGGAAACGTTTAGCTAGCTACCTGTTGGCGTGATTGGCTAAAGTGACACAACTTCCCCAGATAAAATCTAACAAATTTACGTTATACTGTGAAGTTATTTTCTTGACAGCGCAAAATGTGGTGAGAGACGCTGCGTTTTAAAGGATCCGGATATTAATGTAACACAACCTGCAACGATGAGAAAGTTTATCAGGGTTAATGTAGCATGACGGATCACGTAGATGCCGCGATGGTTGGTCCCTGGACTTTTCATCAGCACGAGGTCAAATATCAGTCAAAAATGTGTGGTTTTAAAAATGAGTCCTTCTCGACTGTTGCTCTCTCGCTGTTATACATTAGTATAGCTGAGCCAATCTGTTGGCAACTGGATAAGTCTTGTCAGTCTTTCTCGGTTTGTCTTGCAGTAGCTAAAGATTTATATGAAAACATTAAACGTCACTGACTCAACAGCAACGACTGTCTGTGCAGAGGGGCTCTGTTATAATATGATCTAATGCAATGTTCATTTAATACTAAGCTTTATGAATAGTTAGGTGTGATGACAGTTTCAGTGGTCTTGTGTTGCCATGGTATTTGACCCTGGATGTCTCTGCTGCGTTTGCAGATTTAGTTAGTACCTGCACTCTCTATTGCCCGTCTCTGTAGGCAGCTGTCCAAGGGAGACACAAACACTCGACAATAAATGGTAGTGATTAGTGATTTTACCAAGGATTCATACAGAGGCAAGTTTCTAGTTTTTGGGTACTTCCATTGGGCAAGATATGCCATAGTACAACTAAGAAGCTGTCGTCAATGACCAACCTTTTTTTGTGACTGTAGGTCAATTTTTTTTTATTTAATTTTTTTTAAACTATTGAGCACAATGTGTTTTGTTTCAGGTGTAAAAATGCAGATTGATTTATTGCATCCCAGTTTAGACTTTTTGTCTATTTTAATTTCTAGGAATGTTTCAAAGGAAGCTGGGCATCTCACAAATTGCTGCACAAAAAAGCAAGTATGTATTACCGCTCACTCATTCACAATATATGAAGATGTTATGTGGTACTTTGGTTGTTGGTTCTGACAAACAAGTTAAAGTTTTAGAAGCCAGAACTGAACCTATACATGGTTAGAGCTTGTAGCAAGAGTTGAGAAATATCTGTTACCTTTGAACTTGCACAGTGGTGTCAGACACTTAAGAGACCTTTTTGCTGTGTTTTGTCAGAGGAGGACAAGAACCAGAAAGAATCTAAGAATTGTGTGGAGCTGGAAATCAACACGGACCCATGGCCGGGCTACCGCTACACAGGAAAACTACGCCCTTACTATCCACTGGTATGCCATGTTACAAACACCGATAAGTTTGCATATTTATATGCTTGACTTCATAAATGGAAAGAGGTGGAAATATGTATACACTATACAACCTTTATTGTCACCATTTTACAAAAATTTTGGGTGCTGTGGGAAATACATCATAATGCATTCATTTGCGAATCCCGTTTGACATGACTGAATTAAAAACATCCGTCCACCCCATTATCTTTTTACTGCTTATCCCATACATGGTTGCATGGTGCTGGAGCCTATGCTAGCTCTCTGAATGGAAAACAATAATTCGATAATATTGTTTAACAAAAAAGAAATCAAGTTGCCTTCAACTAAAGCACTTAATGCTGCACTCACACTGGGCAATCTACCGTGTCCAAGCATGTTTGACCATTGTGAGCGCTCTGTACCCTGCTTAAGAACGGCACACTTCCTTGGCCCTGGCACGGTTGGAGGAGGTGTATTTCAGCACCGTGCGGTTGCTCATGCACAAACGTTAGCGAGTGTATTCAATGTCGACATGACAATACATCTAAATGCCTCCCTTGTCTCCTGCTGCCTCCACAAAAGTCAATCACCACGTTGCATAATTAATAAATCTACAAATTTGAGCATTCTGTATCTGAATAAAAAGGCTCAAAATAAGCCACAAATCCAGTAAAGTTGTAGTCATGTTCTTGCAATGTGATGATGTATATACAAGTTGTAACTGCGTTCTGGAACAGTTATGCATAGAGCAGTATGAGCGCGGGGGAAGGGGGACACTGGTGCTTAGACATGTCAGAAATAAACTGGGCCAAGTGTAAGTGCACCCTCAGACGACCTCGACCAAGATGACTGAGAACCTACATAAACACTAGGATAATATCCAACTCATCAGCATTATACATTTTCTTCTTTTAGTTCTTTAATATCTTTTTTGTTACCTATATGTACAAAGGTATGCTTATTACAAATTCTCTATCAGCACCCTATTTTAAACAAGTTTGGGCAGAGGCAACAAAAGATTAGGAAAGTTGTGCATTGCTCCAAAAATACCTAATTTGAACAAACAAATGATAGTATCATTGTTGGTTATGAAAGGGGCATCCTCACGTTTTGTTTTTCACTTTTTCGCTGAGAATGATGAACCAAAACATGACTAAAACTCGAAAGGATTATCTTGTGCAAGAGCGTTTCTTTCTGAGTCACACTGAATAACTTTCCATGGTGATGAGAATAGTAGTGCTGATTGCCAATAAATTCCAACTTTTTATTTTAAAATTTTGGTTGAGAGACCCTTAGTGGCAGAATTTAGATGTTGCGTCTTTAAGCTGAGGTGATGAACAGTCACTGATACTGGGTCTTTGATTTTGTAAGAATCTGGGGATATGATACATGTCACAAATACAAGGATTGCTATTTAAAATATGGCATAGTTGTAAACAGTGGTTCATAGCAGTGGTTCTGCTTGAAATGTGCTTTCTTCCCATTTGTAGATTGCAGTGGAAAGGTCACACGGTTTAAGAGCATCTACAACACTGCTACGTAGTGCTTGCCACAAAACTTTGCATCGAAACTGTTATACTATGAAACCAGTGAAGGTTTTTGAGAATTAGTAATGTATAACACAATGTATTGTTACCCCAGTGTATCAGTATTTTCTTGTTACATACAACATATATTTAAAGCTATTGAATTGTCATACGGATAGTTAAAAATCATAGTGCTGAAGTTGCTCTCATAAAGAACTGAAGACGTCACTGGAGATAAAAGAAACTGAGGGACAACAGAGAGGGCAAACAATGTTAGTAGCTGTGTTTTGCTTCCGCTGGTTTCTTATCTATGTGCCGATTCATGTGAATTAGTGATGTAACATTGTGTCCTCTCCTTGCTTCCTATTGTAGACTCCCATGAGGCTTGTACCCAGTGACATCCAAAGACCTGACTATTCCGATCACCCCAGAGGTACCCAGTCTTACCATTCATTTGTGCTTATAAGAAGTAGTTACAATTATTCCACCAGCCGCAGGACCTGGAGGGTGATGATGGTGGTCAATCTGTCTTAACACTTGTTTTGTGGAAGATACCTCAGGAATTGACTTACATTTTGTCCAGGTTAATCCTGTTGTCCAGAAGATCGTAGAGAACCTTTATTGTTAACCGAATTAACTCCAAAATATTTTCCAGTGTGAAAGCTATTAAATGAAAATTTAACTTACTGTTTTTGCAACAGAGAAACACTGACATGTTGACCGACAAGATACTGGATCAGCTGGTTTTGTTTATTTATGCTGTGGATTGCTGTTGGCCTGTTGGTTTTGGAGTACACAGTATCAACAAAATTGTCACCTTTTTATTGCAAGTCAATTATTTTGTTTTTGCTCAAAATGTTCCCAATCAGTGTGTGTTGCACTGTGCCCTCACAGTTTAACATGAACTAAAAAGTATTTGGAGTACACAAGGCCAAACAATCCCCTCCTGTCAGTAGAACTGTTAATTTTACACCGGGGAAAACAACCTACTTGGCAGAGGTATTAAGATATTGTAAAATCAACTTTTGGCATTTGTGAATCAATTCAGAGACCAAGGATTCTTACACTCATGAATTACTCGGATTTTTTTATTTTATTTTTTTTCCCCTCATTCTCCCATACTGTGACCTTTTATTTTGTGCAGTCCTGAGTGAAAACTATTCAAGTTTTTCATTACTTTAACGTTGCATTCAACTATCGATGGTATAGATTTGATATCATGTGGGTGTACATTGGGAGTTTCAGGCTGCTAAAGACCTTGTCTCAGTGTGTTACAGTAGTCTGGACAAAGCGGTCATCCATGAATGTGTTTTCATAGAACGTTTTGCATGAATACACAGATAAGCTGATATGTTTTGTGCTGTTGGCTAAAGAACTCTACAGATTCAGGACAGCCTACATTCCTGTAGGCAGTGTTGAAGACCAACAACTTTCTGGAGAACAAGCCCAACATTTGTACAAGTTTTTTAACGACTGAAAGTACTCACTACTAAGTTCTTAAGCTTTGTGTTGTCACTAGTCTGTTCTACATTTAGCCTGAGCAAACACAATGACACCATGACAACAGACTCACTGTTATGCTCTTAAAAAGAAACCAAATGTTAAGATAACAAAATAGACAACCATGATATAATGTGATGTTCCTCCCACACAGATGTCTATGAGTTCATGTATTTAAACCTTTTATTATAAGGTTGAGCGAGTTGTAGAATGAGATGTGTATTTTCTGTAGGACTGGTAGTGTTTAGTATCCTAATAGTAAAGAGTCATTGTAAAGACTCAAAGCTGACCATTTAAGCCTGCGGTCGGAGCGGATTTTGCTCTATGCCCACAGCCCACACCTATAATTGTTACCTTATTTATTTAGGGCTGTCTTACTGGGCAAGCCATTCATTGTGCAACCATGGCAACCTTTCCATCCTTGTTATCAGAGTGCATAGATCCATACTCAGGTAGTCATGGTTACTGTCTCTTTTCAGGGACTGAGGCATAGTTGTTGCATTCTGATGTATTTTTTAACACAGCAGTGTGAGTGAGAAGGAGCTGTCTTTTTAAAATAAAATTTAAAAATATTACTGCCTATGTAAGGCCATCCTATTTTTTTCATCATTATAATGTAAACAGTGTGCTTTTTTTTTTATCCTGCTTTGCTTGTTTAAGTACCTCTTCTAAATGTCAAAGTCTGTTTGATTGTTGCACTCACACTGTAGGCTCTTCAGGTCATCTGCGTTTGACGTGTACCTGTGTAAATCCCTGTTGCTAGGCAACTGTTGTTAATCCAACGCTCATGTTGAATTGATAAGAATTAAATTAGCAGACTGTTGATGTCACTGGTGGTTTGACCATCATGCTTTAAATACCCTACTGATGCACTTTTCAGTCCAACAATAATGTTTAGATCTTGTTTAATCTGTAGCTGAATTGCAGAGTGTAATTTATTGCCCGGCTGACTGCGCTGCATGTGACACCTGTGCTGCTCTTCTTCTCCATATAACAGTTACCGTCCTGCTGTGTTCCTCCATGTCGACAGTGTGAGTGTCATTAGAGTCTGTTCAGATGCTGATGCTGTAGCATATACTGCACAGAAGCAGATATTTAGTTCAGTAGAACCTTTTTACTGCCAGTTGCTTCTTCCTCTCTAAGAAAGGTGGTCGAGATTTAAAAGTTCAAACAATGAACAAATACGATCACACTTAGCTCTAGATGTGGCTTCTGCTGAGCGTAGTATTGGTTTGAGTTGAATTAATTGTGTATTCAAGGTTTGAGTACACAACAACAGGAAAAAAAATTGGTAAGGGTGGCGATGCCTTGCACCTCCTCTCTACCAGATGGATTATTGTCATCTGTCACTTTTGATGTTAAACAAAATCAATTAGGAAACTTGAAAATCTGGGTGCTGGCCCGGCTCATACTGCTTGTAAAATTTTGATGGGCGCATGACAGCTGCATTGCAGGGTCTTATTTGAATCATCTTCAGTGAATGTTGACGTGTGAATGACGGCAGTCATCTGTCTTTCACTCAGGGATATCTGAGTCTGAGCAGTTTCTGAAGGGGACATCACAGATCAAGATCCTGTCAGCTGAGGATATTGAAGGCATGAGAGTAGTTAGCAAGGTAACAAAACGGATGTTGTCCAGCTGTCACAGTTTTGTCATGGTTGCAGGTGTTAGTTTTCCATCTAATTCATTCTGATTTGTTGTTGCTTGCAGTTGGCACGAGAAGTCCTTGATATCGCAGCCATGATGGTAAAACCGGGCATTACAACAGAAGAAATCGACCACGCTGTGCATCTGGTATATATCCACAGACAGACAGGCGGGGATGTTGTGTCCTTGCTTATGCAGTGTAACAGCTGTTCCGTACAATTGCAATGCTTGGATTGTTTTGCCTACTCCAAAAAAAACATGTTTTTTGTCTTTTTATTATTTTAAATGGTGTATTATTGTCACGTCACTGTAGAGACATGACTTTAAATGTGGCAGTTTCTTTGCTATGTTAGTCCATCATTTGGTTCCAAAATTCAAAGCTTATTAGAGGAGAGAAAATCTTGTACAAGACAAACAGAACTGCAGAACTCACAGACTACAACAAATCTTATTTATTGTGGGTAAAACACATGCGTTTCAGCTACAATTCAAATTCAGTTGTTAGTTTGCTGTTTTGGATCATACCGATGATGGCCTCTACGCAGAATGTCTTCCTTTTAGTCCACACTAATTAAGAAGGCTCGAAATATGCAGAACAGCCTACCATGAAGGTTGAAGTGTGAATTACAAACCTTCAGTGATCGATGACTTGTCAAAATTTTTGTCCGTCCAACATTTCAACTCACTAAACAAATACCCAGAAAAAGTAATATAACCAACATGCTTTTTGTTTTCAGGCTTGTATAGCAAGAAAATGCTACCCCTCCCCTCTCAACTACTACAACTTCCCCAAATCATGCTGCACGTCTGTCAATGAAGTCATCTGCCATGGCATCCCAGATAGAAGACCACTACAAGAAGGAGATATCCTCAATGGTGCGCTCACAATTCGCTCACCCAACCTACTTTGTTTTTAGTGTTTTGTCATTATTCAGTGTTTCCCCCCAAATAGAGCTGATAGTCAATGCACTCACACTGAATTTATTTTCTAATTTCTTCCTGCACAGCTGTCCTTCTCCCTTCTTCCTGGCCTATGCTTTAGTTTTTCTCCTGGGAATGTTGAGCAAAATTTTTAAAAATATTGTTGTCTCTGGTCTGTTGGGAAGGCACAGAAACAAAGGCCAACAGAGAGGCTCCAGAATGCAAATGATTATTTCAAAATGGGTAGAGGGGGGGCGATACAGACACAAAGTTACAGTTGCAAGAAAAAGCATGTGAACCCCCTGGAATTACCTGGATTTCTGCATAAATCGGTCATATAATGTGTTCTAATCTTCATCTAAGTCACAACAACAGACAGTCTTCTAAAACTAATGCCACAAAAACAATTATATGTTATCATGTTTTCATTGAACACAACATGTAAACATTCACAGTGCACGGTGGAAAAAGTATGTGAACCCTTGGATTTAATAACTAATGGACCCTCTTTTGGCAGCAATAACCTCTACCAAACGTTTCCTATAGTTGCAGATCAGACCTACACAACGGTCAAGAGGAATTTTAGACCTTTCTTCTTTACAAAACTGTTTCAGTTCAGGATATTCTTGGTATGTTTGTTGTGAATCGTTCCCTTGAGGTCATGCCACAGCATCTCAATGGGGTTGAGGTCAGGACTCTGACTGGGCAACTCAAGCAGGCATATTTTTTTTTCTGTTTAATCCATTCTGTTGTTGATTTACTTCTGTGCTTTGGGTTGTTGTCCTGTTGCATCACCCTATCTCTCTTGAGCTTCAATTGGTGGACAGATTGCCTTAAGTTCTCCTGCAAAATGTCTTTATAAACCCGGGAATTAATGTTTCCGTTGATGATAGCACTCTGTCCAGGCGCTGAGGCAGCAAAGCAGCTCCAAAGCATGATGCCCCCTCCACCATACTTCACAGTTGGGATGAGATTGTGATGTTGATGTGCTGTGCCTTTTTTTTTTTTTCCCTCCACACAGTTTTGTGTATTCCTTCCAAACAGTTCAACTTTGGTTTCATCTGTCCACAGAATATTATACCAGTAGTGTTGTGGAACATCCAGGTGCTCTTTTGCAAATTTAAAATGTGAAGCAATGTTTTTTTTGGACAGCCGTGTCTTCCTCTGTGGTGTCCTCCCATGAACTTCCATTCTTGTGAAATGTTTTACGTATAAGAGATTTGTCAACAGAGACGTTAGCATGTGCACCTCACAGAGAATTCTGCGCTGTGCTCTCACAGTCATCTTTACAGGACGGCCACTCCTAGGGAGAGTAGCAACAGTGCTGAACTTTCTCCATTTATAGACAATTTGTTTTACTGTGGGCTGATGAACATCAAGGCTTTTGGAGATACTTTTGTAACCCTTTCCAGCTTTATGCATGTTCTTAATCGTAGGTCTTCTGAGAGCTCTTTTGTGCGAGGCATGGTTCACATAAGGCAATGCTTCTTCGAGAATAGCAAACTCAAAACTGGTGTGTGTTTTTTGGGGTTTTTTTAATAGGGCATGGCAGCTTTAACCAACACTTCCAATCTTGTGTCATTGATTGGACTCCAGATTGGCTGACTCTTGACTCCCTAGGGGTTCACATACTTTTTCCACCCTGCACTGTGAATGTTTACATGTTGTCTTCAATAAAAACATGAAAACATAATTATTAGGTATTAGTTTAAGCAGACTGTGTTTGTCTATTGTTGTGACTTAGATGAAGATCAGATCACATTTTATAACCAATTTATCCAAATAATTCCAAAGGGTTGACATTTTTCTTAAAACGTTGACTGCTTTCTACCGAATTAAATCTTTGACAGAGGTGATTGATACTCGAGATAACGTGTAGCGAACATGAAATGGGAATGATGTATAAAGCTGCTGTGAGTCAGGTTGTAGCCGCCACTTTGCTAGAATGGCAATATAAATGAAAGAGGGAAATATCTATTGATAGACATTTTGTCATAATTTTAATCCCTCAACATATACTGTCATATTGGACAGCCCTATGTGAAAAATTGACAGTATTATGTATAACAAAGAATTTTTGGCCTGATGTTGGCCCGTCAGGCCTGTACAGTGGTAGGGGAAACCCTGTTATTGACTTTAAATTGATAAGTTTAAAGTTGGAGGACAGCCAACCATTGTCAATGTCAAACAAGTTGTTTAGGTGGTTCATCTATGTTTGGATGTAAGGAAGTGTTTTATTATAGAGAGTTGGTGGAGATAGAATCCTCCACGAGGAATGTTTTTACCACCATCTTGTAATTTTGTCAGGAGGAGTTTGGCCAATTTGAGCCTCTGAATATTTCAACCATGGCAATGTCTTTCATCCACCACTCCCCTCAGAGCGTCTAATAGAATACTCGCCAGCAACTCATCTCTCCCTGCATGGTCTGACAAGACAAATTATTTCATTAACCTTTCCCTGTGGGGATTTGTTAGTCACCTTCTTTGCCCTTCATATTTTTGCTCAAGTCCTTGTTTGTTCTCTCGCAATTCTCATTTTCCACAGCAATTTAAAAAAAAAAAAAAAAAAGCCATTTTTGTTTGGCCTCACATATGAGTAGATCTGTTACCAAACCCAAAACACCATTATGTTTCATTATTCATAACAGTCCTGTCTTTGTGTTAGAAATAATAGCATGTGTCACATAACATGATAGGCTCTGACATATTTATCATCATTGCTTTCATGCAGTGGACATCACAGTCTACCACAATGGTTTTCACGGTGACCTCAACGAAACCTTCTTTGTTGGACATGTGGATGAAGAAGCAAAGAAACTGGTTCAGACCACTTATGAATGCCTTATGCAAGCCATTGACTCTGGTAGGATTAAGCTTCATGTTTTTTCATTTTACTGATGTTATTTGCATTAGCCTTACCATCACTGCACTTATGTTTAGTTGTTCATAGGTAGTTGAGATTGTATATTCCTGTTTAAGATCAAGTCTGATTTAGACAGTCCTTATCAAAAATATAAGACTTGTTGTTTTCAATCCATCGTTGGCCTGAGAAACCCAGCATTTGTTTTTGTGCTGTATTTGACAGTGAAGCCTGGCATTCGCTACAGAGAATTAGGAAATATCATCCAGAAGCACGCTCAGGCTAATGGTTTCTCTGTGGTGCGGAGCTACTGTGGCCATGGCATCCACAGACTTTTCCACACTGCTCCCAATGTGCCACATTATGCCAGTGAGTGGAGAAGTACCTGCCATCATGTTTTAAAATCTCCGAAAGATCTCTGGCTCTTATCCATGTCCTCCTTCATTTCCCAGAAAACAAAGCAGTTGGAGTAATGAAGCCTGGCCATGTTTTCACCATCGAGCCCATGATATGTGAAGGTGAGTGTTACCGCTGTTTGCGAAAAAGAATTGGGATAGTAATAGAGATAATCATTTGAAATGTCAGCAATTTTATTGCATTAATTAAGGAGAAGTTATGGCATTTATAAAAATTAAGTGCCATAGCCAGGAGACAATCTAGAATAGAAGGTGAAATAGTATTATCAAACTAAAACATTGCTGTTACATTGCTGTTCTGTGAAACTGAGTAACTCCAAAATGTCAATATTTTTTATAAGAAAATTGTAAAATTGGCTTTAGAAGCTGGAGGACTTAACCTTAAATGAATATGTAGGATTCATCCAATGTTTCAATTTAAAAAATTCGATAAATTAACTAACTTTATCAGAATAATGGGAACAAGTAAACGTTGTGATGCTGTGCCCAAAACATGCATGTATTGTATTTTAGACATAGCATAATACTACGTGTGCCTCAAAGAGCCATAGACCCACTGTGACACTAATGTGCAGCTTGAGGGGACGAAGAAGAAATGCCAATAGCTTTTCAATCACTTACAAGTCAAAGACCCCAGTTGTCGCATACACTGAAACTAAATGACTTTGCTCACCATCCCAAACACTTGTTTCAGGAAAGAGAGCATATTTATGGGGAAACATAAAGAGTGTCACAAGAAAAACATGAATAAATTTTGCTGTGGTTTTACAGCTCGTTTAATTTGCAGTTTGATTCTAAATATTTCTATCGACTTGCAAGTAATTATGTATAGTTGGTTCTTTATCCAAATGTATCTTGTGTAAGTAAAAAAATAAGAAAAATGGAGTGTATCTAATATAATGGTTTGATGTAAATGTTTTTCTTGCTAAAAATGTTAGCATAAACTAGAGGAAGATGCTGCACTTAAGATAACTGTTGTTTTGACAAGGGATGGGCATTTCAAGCACAAATGCTGTTCGATCTTCACTAGAAATTATTCGATGAATCTTCAAATATTCCCCACTCCCACCCCCTTGCTGTGCACGAATGTGTGGTCAGAGACAGTTTTCCAATTTGTGCAGAGATTGTTTCTCTGTGTTCCGCTTGGACAAATCCAATCAGACTCCGAATACCCTCAACCCCGACAAATGTACGTCAGTCTTCATACTTATTTTTTCTGGTGACACAGGTAGTAATGGATGGCTGATTTGTGGGCGACAGTCACCTTTTCCACAGGGGGCTCCGCTCTCAAATATCAAAGCATAGATGTTGTTGATTTGTGATATGCTAGTTTTGCCTGGCAAAGTTTGCACTGCACCCAGGAGCGTAGCAAGCTTTTCAAAAGTGTTGGGGATGTGGTTCTTCTGGGGGTATCAGCTACATATTGAGATTCTTAATGTCTGTGTGTTATTACATGTCTTTTTTTAATTAGAACTCATTCACATAAAAGACTTTGCCAAGAAAGGATATTTAAATGATTGGTACTGTTCCATTTAAAAAAAAAAAAAAAAAAAAAAAAAAAAAATGCATGTTACATTAAAAGAAATGACACATAACCAGCTGTGTCACTTAAGCTTTCAAATCATTTAAAAGAACCAAAAGTGCTTTTTCTACTTTCCTTATACGAGACTGTTCAGCAATCTTTTTTCTGTTTACCCTGTCCAGTTTGTCTTTATGTACATGGCACACAGAAACACTGTTGAGGTGGGTTTGGGTCATGGTGCTGCCATGTTTTCAGCCTCTGGAGGCTCCTGAAACTCCTTTCTGGCTCTGCTGATGACACAGGCACAACTAAGAGGAGTTGGACAACTATTTCAACTCGTTCAAAGAGATCACAGACCTCTGGGGTCTTCCCTTGAAGGACAGTAACAATGTCAGCTGTACTTCATTTTACACAATGAAAGCTGAACTTTGAGAATCTCTGGGTTGATTTCTGGGTACTGTTGGACGACACCATGAATCTGCCCAGTTAAGAGAGAATGCTCCAGATGCCTTAGCATTCGCATTCCTTCCTGCTCAAATCTTTCTCTAAACTGCATTTCAGCAACGTCCAGAACTTTATAGAATTCGGTCTTGTAGTAGTCAAAAGAGGACACCTGTATATGTGCAGGAACACTACCTGTGAAGCGCTGAGGTGGGATAGGGACACAAGGAGAAGAGATAGGAGTGAAATAGTGTCTCACACATCCTTGTTGCTTTCGAGTAAAGAGCCTGAAAGTTCTGCGTTTCTCTTTTTGCTAAAACTTACTCCTACTCCTTAACACAGGCAACAGCTTGAAAGCATACCATTTAGGGTCTGTGTTCTGCTCTGAAGGGATATATTCAAAATCTCCAACTCCCCTGTTATCTCTAAAGCACACACAAGACCAAGGACAACATACATTTTCCTGTATCAGACTCACTCACTGTTATCTCAGCCAAAGCTTGGTTTAGCACAGCACGGATGGCACTAGTGCGGACTGTCAACCTTGTTGGTCACAGAGGTCTTATCGATCTTTGTCACAAACTGTAACTAACTGTAACTAAAAAAACATTATGTAGTTACTTTAGTCCTAAATATATTTAATTGCCCACCTGTGAACCTTCCTCTTCTCTCTCTGAAACCGACGCCTCCAGCAGCTGCCTGTCCTAAGCCAGCAGAATGCAGTGGTAAAGGAATAGGCTCAAAATTAAGCTCCCTTAATTAATGCCAGCCTACAGAACAATTTTTTTTAGCTGTGGCACTAGCAAACCTCAGTGAATACTAAAAAGTAATATCATGAAATAAATGTCAAAAATATCTGGTTGAAAGAGGCGATTGTTATTTAATGTCAACATTTTTCAACTTTCAACTTGACTTACAGGATTTCTCTTGAAAAAGGTGTCAACCCTCTTCTGCCTTTTTCTTTCCCGCATGTTAATAAAACTGCGTGACAAAAAGACAATGGTCAGCTTGATGGTGAGATCGGTCTGACAGGACTGTGACACTGCTAAATTGCGCTTACTCGCGTTTCATCCACAGAAACAATATTTAGGCCACTTGATGAGGATGTGCCAGTGTGATGCTCGCTCGTTCCCGCCTCCTTAACAAAAAAATTAAAAAAAGCAAGAGGGGCGGTGCTTGAAGCAGAAAAGCCAATAATCAGCCGGTCACACTCAGCCGGTGACATGTTTCAAGGACCAACAGGAGCAGGAGAGAAGGCGACGGCAGCCAAGTCACAGAGCGGCAAGAGATACTGAGCGATTGGAATAAGGCGTTTGGGCAAAACTGTTGAAAAAGTGTGGGTGTTGAATCCTCTCACCGGGAAAAGTCCTCCACGGGTGCGACGCCCATGACTGCCCCTCATGTTCATTTATTTTGTTGAATTAGTTTCACACAGAATGTTTTTACGGCTGTAGTAGTCTATGCATGTTTCTGCTGTTTGTGTAGCGGTATTCTTAGCTCTGAAAATGCTAAACTGACCTCAAGTTGAAAAAAAAAAACGTGCTCTGCACATTTCTGTAACGCAACGTCACTAGTTATCGCGTTATTTACAGGTGCAGCTGAAATTTACAGGAAAACAAATATTTTCAGACAAATAATCAGGCAAACTTTTGAAACTTCATTAATTTTTAGAAAATTATGACCCATTCCTAGTTTTGAGCAGCTGTCAGAGATCAGTATTGTGGTTGAATTTTGCATATTTTTGCACTGCTGTTAGATATTGATGACTCTGTATTTGAGGTTTGCATATACATTTTTAAACATTGTATTGCAAACTTGTTTATGACGAAATGTAAACTTAGAATAGTGTCACTGGGAAGTGGTGAAATACTGCCCCATTGTCATTTGAAGCATTTTTAAAGCAAGGAGCAGCAAGTTCTTCAGGTGTGATATTAGAGTCATAAATCTTTTTGTCGTTTGAGGCCTGTTGTCTCACAGGGATTAAATGGTGATATGAATAGCAGATCCAGTTATCATTCAACTAAACACGTTAAAATCCTCAAAAGCACCTCACACCTCAGTTATTCTGTGAGTCAGAGTCAGACTTAGTGTGTTTTTTTGTAAGACAAAGTCGTGTATGTGTCTGTATGTAATGTCACAGGTGGCTGGCAAGATGAAACGTGGCCGGACGGCTGGACAGCAGTCACCAGAGACGGGAAGAGGTCAGCCCAGTTCGAACACACCCTGCTGGTGACGGAGACCGGCTGCGAGATCCTCACACACCGCCTGGAGGACAATGGCCACGCTCTTTTCCTGAGCCAAATGTAGGCTGGACCTGAATGCACCAAGGACTGGACCTCCCAGACACCCAGCAACTCTGGGTCACACACACACACGTACACACACACCTCTGAAAGAAGAGGCACCACTCCTCAAGCTCAGTTTAACTGTGGCTCTCATCGTTCTTTGAATTTAAAACTGGTTCCTCAAATGACATGAAAGTACTTGAATGTGTCTTACATCGAATATAGATTGCTTTATTGATGAAAAGGAAAGAAACATGGAAGTATTTATTTGGTTTTGTTTTCTTCTTACTGCTAAGACTTGACATCAGGCCTCTTTTGAAGCTCCAGCTGGCTAGTGGTAGTATGTGTTGTGGAGCTCAGTGTAAACCCAACTTGTTCCCAATGTTTCGCTTGTGTTCTCTCAACTCCTGCTAACTTCATCAGATCAGATATGAATGGAAATAATCAATATTTAATAAGTTCCAGGAAACCTAAGTGTCACTGTGTCACATGCAGTATCAATACTAGCAACTCAAAGCATATTTTAGTAACACAATGCCAAAATGTCTTTGTCCATGTTTGGATTCCAGTCACCAAACTTCATCCTCTGGCAGCCACATTGTATATCTTCATAGTTATCCTTCAAAGCCTTTTTAAACTCTAGCAATTCAGAACATTGGGATGTATCAATAACACTTGTATTTTTTCCATCAATATGTTGCTACAACCAGGAAATTATTAGCCTAATTTAGCAGAAAGATCAGAAGCAAAAGAGAAAGACTAGCTAGGATCTGTCCAAAAATAGCCTCAAATTAATAATTGGTTCAATTTTCAAATTTAAGGCTAAAAATTAATTGGATTTTTAGGCTTTTGTGTACTTGGCCAAGAGATAACCCTCAATGTAAGCCCTTGTTGTCATGTCATTCAATCTACATGAATTATGAGATAAAACATGATAATTAGTTACATTTAGAGGTAACTGGATGTTAGGTTGAAAAGAGCCAGGCTAGCTTTGTCCCCATTGTCAGTGTTTATTTTAATCCAGGATAAGATAAGCTAATAAGCTACGCACCTCCTGGCTTTAGCTTCATTGTTATTGGACAGATATGAGAGTAGTATTTTCACAGAACTCTCAGATCAGTTTTATCTTTCAAATCTCCCAGTTTTGAAAGATACCAAAAAATTGGTTTGCTGTTTTGTGCAAGCCTGCTGGAAAGCTAATCACAATAGCAGGTTCTTTGTTGCAGGTTTGTATCTGTCTGTACGCAGTTAGTTTTCCAGAATGCAAGGGAACATTGTAACACACCCAAGAAAGCAACAACAGAGAAATCCTGGGTGAGAAAAACATTACGACAATACAAAGTGCCGAACTTGTTGATCCTGCTTTGTCTCATGTGTCTGATACCTCTGGTGTAGCAAATTGAGCCTTAAATGTGTGAATCCAGCTGGACATGGAGGCACGATGACTGATGTCTTATCCTGATCTCAACCGTCACATCTCACATTGATGTTTGGATTGTCCTGGTGTGGGCAGCAGTCATTATTTCTACATTTTCAGAGGACTAATGGGATCACAGTTTCTCTGCAATCTTTGTATTTCTTCTCGTGGAGTAATAAAAGACTCTTCTGTAGCTGTGTGTGGGTGACTGTCTTGCTAAAGGTCTAAATCCAAGAAGGGGTGTAATTCATGATCTTTTTATCACTGGAAAGGACAATTTGGGTACAGTAATGTCTCAATCTGCACTGCATTTGACAATTGATTTGACACTTAGTTGTGGTTTACTTAAAGCTGCAGAAAAAGCTGTGATGTTTAAAATGAGGACCACTACAGCTCACAAATGACCAGTACTACATATTTAATTAGCCTTACTGTACTAATGGCAAACCTATCAACTTGGCATAAAGGAAGAACAAAATAAAAAAGTATAATCTGTTTTGCTGCTTTCTTAAACACGTCACATGCAGATCCATTAAAGACTGTGTGTGCCTTTTTAGATATCAGTTACACTGACAATGTTCTTATAAATGGGTTCAAAAAAATTGTAAGTCCTGTTGGGATAGTAGGAGTTCTGGATGGCATGGTCATGCCAGATGTTATAAAAGAGGCACCTGCTTATTATTGAGTTGTTTTGCGGAACACTGCAACACTCCACAAATCTTTGAGGCTTAAAAAAAACCCTCACAACTTACCATCAGACACGCAGGTGAGTAGATTATAGCGGAAATTCTATTTTGGCCGACTTAAGCACAAATCATTGTCCCTCCAAACTACAAACTCATAAGTTATACCTTACTAGCATCAGATCAGGGTCAGTTGTTAGCAATCCTCTAACATCATTACAACACCAATATGAATTTTTCACTGTAGTACTTTTCTCTTTTTTCTTCATTTCAATCTAATGGAACACTTATCAAGTTGAGCAAAAGCAAAGAACACGTGCCAGTACTTGGTTTGGGGACCAGAAGGTGGCCAGCTCATGACCAACAATCTGAACCCTGGCCTAAAAGCTAGACAGGTTTGGGTTCACCTGAGTGCCACCCTGCTGCCTTTGAGCAAGGCAACTCAAACAAGGCAGCCTGTTTTCTCTGACACCTCTCGGTCTGATTTGCATCTGCATGTCTGCTCCAAAGTAAACACCAAATTTCCCCTGAAAAAAGGAATGGATAAATATGTCTTGTACTACATTACTTCGCTACATTAAAATCATACTCAACGTCAGTAAAAATTTGTCTACAGTTGTCAGTCTCTAATGGCTATTGGCTTCTGGACTGTGTGTCTGTGTTACCTTGGAGGCCAAAGTGTATTATACAGCCATGTCTTCAGAGCACCACCCCATGGCTGCTGCACCTGGCCAGACAACATGGGGTCTTTGCCACACCACCAGCTCCTCCGTCACCTCCCATCACCCCCTGATGTCTTATTTATAACATATGTTTGGCTTTGAGAGCATTAAGTTCTACAAAATGTTTTCCCAGTTTCAGACAAGTGTTGGCTAGTTCACACATTCTCATTCTTTTCCTCACTTAGGCCAAAAACAAAGGTGAACGTACACGCAGATTTTTTGAGGGCAAGCAGTGATACTATGAGCGCTAATTTTATTTATCGTCCACATATTAATACAGATTGAGAAGCAGGTAGATGTCTATGCATGACTTCATCCAAGTTATCTTATTTTTTCAATCATATACCAAAGTGTAAATACAACAGCTGCCTTTGTCAGGAGGTTATTACAGAGCAGAAGTCAATAATACACCATATTCACTAAATAAACGGTTCTCAAAAGAATTTGTTACTCTACTGTCCTAGCTGCATAACAAGCATGAGGTCTCAGTGATTTTCCCAAGTCAGTCAGCATTTTGCAAATGAAAGTGCATCACTGAGAGACTCCTTCATTTACACTGACGAGTTACACAATGAGATTAAAACCCACCATGTGCTCTAATCTGACAGGAGGAATAATCAAAGTTGGCTATTCATGGCCACATTAAAAAGAAAATGTAAAAAAAATCCCGTCAATTAACAACCTTCCAACTCTGCTGCCATTTGGTTTTTTGTGGCACCACCTCATTATTCATTCAGTCTAGATCAAAGAATTTTTCTGAATAATGTTGTTTTGGTTCTTGTGTGTTTCCTCTGTGTGTTTGTGTTCCTTCAGGGGAGAGTCAGTGATCAAAGAGGTCTCTTTGTGTATCGTTCAAATGAAACAGACTTAAACAGGGAATTGAAAGATTATTTATTAAACCCAACAGGGTAAACTTGGAGTGGTTTCTTTCTTGCTCCTCTGCATCTAGAACTGCAGAACGACACGAATGCTGAAATATGAAAATGGGATCACATTATTATCAAACACTGTTTCGTCACATCTCATCACAGCTTTGTCCTCAACAGTGGGCAGCAGTAATGCATAATAGAAAAAACTCAAAGGGGACAATAAGCACACCAGCATGACAAATCCAATACATTAATGATTGCAATGTATTACGTTAAACAGAGGCTCACCATTTCCCAGCATGCATGAGATCAAAACCTTCAGAGATCTTCTCAAAGGGCAGAGTGTGTGTCACAAATTCATCCACTTTGAGCTTCTTGTTCATGTACTCCTCCACCAATTTGGGCACACTCTCAACACTCTTGTAACCTGAGAAAAGTGTAAATGAACACATTCAAGCAGGGGAAAACTGGAGGTGTGCGTTTCACTATGCGATTGCAGAAAGTGTTAATGGGCTCATTACATTTTGACACTGAATGTAACTCTAAAGTGTAACACAAATGTACATGTGAAACAAAACAACACCCCCTATTTTTATCATGAATTAATTCAAAGTGATGAGCACACACATCAGTGTGATAAGAACTATCTGAAATGACATAAACCTTTGTTGGGAAGAACAATTCGATGTGTTCTTTGAATTTACGTTTAGCACACCTGTCTGTCAGTATAGAGGGATGAGGAATTTATGACCTGCAATGTTTTCACTTCACTTTTATTTCTTATTATACACTCATGTGAACATAATTGCAAGGCAATTCATCCAGTAGTTGGATGAACTTTGGGCACCTAACATCCAACTGTGCTATCATGACTTCATATAAAACAAAAGTGAAGCCGGAGCCATCCAATTGCCCCCTGATAGTGAGCTGCACAATAGGTCATAAACCTCCCAATATCATGTTGGTCTATAAATACACCTGGAATAGATTTAACCCAAAGATCATTTCATTTTAGGTAGTTCTTTATCACACCGACACATGTTTGAGTGTTCATTTTTCTCATCAGTTTGCTTTTAATTAGTTCCTTAATGCTATAAAAATGGTGTGAAACGTTATGATTGACAGCTGAGTTTGTGATACAGAAGAAAACTCGATACTGTGACTCCGCATCCTGGTCACTACTGTGCAGACTCCATCTTAGGGTAAAATTTATTTCAGGTATATTCAGAGTTTTTAATTTGTTAGTGCTCCTATCACGGATCTTTTGGCCTCATTCATGTACAATGGGAGGAGGTGGAGGTGGGTTTACCATCTTTAATTTTGTCAGTGGCCCAGAATACGATATTGTGTTCAAAATCACCAAAAATTTTGCATATTTACTCCTCAGCATGTACACTAATTCCATGCATTATTACATTCATGCATTTATTACATGGGGTGGAGTGAATTAGTGAATGAGAGTCATTGGTAACACTTTATAATAAGGGTATTTAATTAAATATACTAAGGGCATTTAATTAATTTGCTAATTAATCATTTACTAAAGGTCTTCATGTTCACTAAGATACTAATTCATACATTATTCATCAGTTTAAAACCATAATAATGAGTGTCATTTAAGGGATATATGTTTTCAACTTCACATTAAGAGTCAAAAGAGCATTATTATTCAGGTTATTTCAGGTTAATAAATGCTTAATTAAGGTTAGGTTGAAGTCTGTGTTCAAATATTTGCCATTGTACTGTTTAAATGTCAATTAACTGTTAGTAAATTCTTATTACTGCATTATCTAATGTTAAATATTGCATCCTTAATGCAAGGTGTTACTGAGTCATTTTTAACACAATTACAATACAGTGACATATTCTTTGGTACCTCCGAAAGCAGTGCCTTTCCAGGTGCGTCCGGTCACCAGCTGGAAGGGCCGGGTGGAGATCTCTTGTCCGGCTGCTGCCACGCCGATGATGATGCTGGTGCCCCATCCTTTATGGCAGGCCTCCAGGGCTGCCCTCTGCCACAAAGAGGCAAAATCAGGACACTTTCCCTGTAACCTGATCCAAACAGGGCCTAACCACGATCACAACCTCACCAAGCGTTTTGGACACCACAGTGTTGATTTTATTGAAGATATTCTATGCTTAAAGGCCTCATATATCTGACGTGAATGGTTGAGCATTCAAGTATGTTTTTTATTAACCTGGCAAAAACCAAAACATTGTCTTCATTGAAAAAATACTGATGTCAGCCTTTTTTTCCCCCAGCAAACAGAGATGAATAACTGAATGAGGTGGTCAGTCATGTGTAGTTATATCCCCACTCACCATGATGGCCACGTTGCCCACACATTCAAAAGAGTAGTCCACGCCTCCATCTGTCATATCTACCAGGACCTCCTGGATTGGCTTGCTGTGATCCTTTGGGTTGACCACGTCTGTGGCGCCGAACTCTTGAGCGATTTTAAACTTGTCAGGATTGAGGTCAACTCCAATAATCCTGGCTGCCCCGGCCACTTTGCAGCCCATGATTGCTGCGAGCCCCAGCGCTCCCAGGCCAAACACTGCGCAGGTTGAACCGACCTCCACCTGTACGGCAATAGGCAGTCAGCCAGCACATTTTCACAGAACGAGAAAAATTTATTGATGATTTACATTGTGTTTGCTTCTTTATGTTGGCTCGTATCAATAAATGGTCCAGAAGCAATCACAAAACTGTCGTATTCGTTGTCTTGGTTTAGAGTGTTAGCATGCTAACACTTGGCTTTAGTTTTGCGAGTATTTGGTCATAAAGTCAATAATAACAATAAATACATAATAGACAAATCATGATGTTGGTGCTCCCTCATCAACATAACTTTTACATTCCAAATGTTATTTTTTTAATCTATATCAAACTGAATAAGTGTTAATCATAAAGTATTGGTAGAAGTGGTTTCAACAATGGATGTTACAACATTTTCATACATGAATGATGATTTCAACTATTATTGCTTAGTTCCATTGGTTAAATTTGCAATGGTACTTCAACCACAAGTGGCTACAGATGGCTGTTACTGTTGTTGTTTTTAATCAAATAATTTAAATATTAATATATGCTACATCTCTTCACATACTTAGTGGTTAAAAAGAGAAGGATCATGGGTATTATAGTTCGTCTTCAAGTGTGACAGCCTTACATTGCAGAATAATCAACTCAGTGGTTTGAGATATTTGACTAAAATCAAATTGTGATAGAAAATTATGACCAAAGTTATTAGCATACATCTTCTGGGGGGCTTGAATGTCAGTTAGACGAACAAACATGTTTGTTTCGAGTCAAACAGTAGATGTTGAGAGTTTTTCAAGGTATTTGTGACCTGATGGTGATAAAAGGAAACTCGGGGCCTCTGGAAAGTCATTAGGGTTCATCCTCTGGGGACCATGAATGTTTGTACTGGACTGACCGGAGTTGTTCACAGGTGGTTAAAAAATTTACCAACACCAGTTTACAGTGAAAAGGTTTTGTCATACATTCATGGAGGTGAAGTCAACTGAGCAGCCACTTGACCTCATGAAGTCTGACTAACATCTGAAGAGACTAAAAACTGCCTTCCATTCAAGCCTCGATACTACAACTTAAACTGCCGTGGATGATTTGGTCTTTTTGTGTCCACTGCTCAGATCATATCAGTGGCCAGCTGTCATGACGCACCTGGGCAGTGTTCAGAGCAGCTCCATACCCGGTGGTGATGCCACAGCCCAGCAGACACACTTTGTCCAGAGGGGCCCTGTGGTCCACTTTGGCCAGGGAGATCTCAGCCACCACCGTGTACTCGGAGAACGTGCTGCACCCCATGAAGTGAAAGAGGCTCTTGCCTTTGCAGGAGAAACGGGTCGTCCCGTCCGGCATCACGCCTTTGCCCTGTTGGAGCCTGGGGAGGAAACGGCAGGTGAGCAAGATTGTCATGCATGAAAATGATCTGCATTGCCGCATCAGGATTTTTACCTGATCTTTTGGCACAGGTTCGTTTTGGGATTCCGGCAGAACTTGCATTCCCCACACTGCGGGATATACAAGGGTATGACCGCATCCCCTTAAATAAAAAACAGTATTTTATGTACTCAGTGGCAATCTCCCTCCTGTCAACAGCGATGAGAACATAGTGAGAACCTGGCTGAAACCTGGTGACCCCCTCTCCGACACTCTCCACGATGCCAGCTCCCTCATGGCCCAGCACCACAGGAAAAATGCCCTCAGGGTCGGAGCCGCTTAGTGTGTAGGAGTCCGTGTGACAGATGCCTGTGGCCACAATCTGAAATAAAGGACTATGATGTGATCGACACTTTTATCTGAACATAATTATCTGCTGTAATGTGGAAAAATCGGTAACTATACAGTTAAATAAATCTTCAACTTAGTGACTTGAAAGAACTTCCTCAAAGCTTGTACTTTTAATATAAACATTATATGAAAATAACAAACTTGCTCAAGGTAAAGACACCTCATATAATCAAATATAACCAGTTCAAAGTACAATGCAGTGTTGACCTGTACATGCACTTAATAAGGGAAAACTGACTCCAGATAAGCTGGTATATGGTGTAGACTAATAAGGGTGTGTCCTTATATTATCATGTAAAGTTCTTATCAGCCTCCATTGGTTAAGATTCGTCCGTAAGCCTTTAGTAAAATGAACCATCAATTGCAAACCCACAGTCTCTGATTCATTACCTTCAGGCGCACCTCCCCAGGTTTAGGAGGTGCCACCTCCACCTCTTCCATCACCAGAGGTTTCCCAGCCTCCCATGCTACAGCCGCTTTGCAATGGATCACCTACAAAACAAGACCAGAGAGAGCTTCATTATAGCAAATATGGACATTTTAATACACACCGATTCTGCAGGGGTTGACTGTAAAAGACCCTGTGTTCAAAACTCTGTCTTTGTCGCAGATATGTCGCAACAACAGAAAATCCATGTCCAAAAGACACACAGAACTTTCCAGTGACTTTGTGCAGCAGAGGGGCTGTTTGAATTATATCTAAATAGCTGTGTATATTCCACCTAGGCAAGCAGTAGTGTAAACATTCCGACCGCGCCATAAACACTGAACTAAGCCAAAAATAAAGTCACTGCCTTTATATAAAACAGCCACAAGTTTATTCATCTGATAAAACTGAATGTGAGAAGAAGTAAGATTACTTACCTTCCCTGCGGTTGCCATGTTGTTTCACAACCCGGGTGCTGATCTACAAGGTTATATAAGGGTGCAGGGTTCTTATCAAAGTGTGGACCAATAACGGAGCAGCCTGCTTGTGAAGGGCTGCGTCAAAACACTCTCTGCTGGTATCGCCTCTTTGCTCCTCCCTAAACAGAATTCCTTTTAGTAGGAACTTGAAGTATAAAGACAAACTGAAAACATTTACATACTTTACACAATATTAGTCATAATCCCGAAGTTTCATCCTGTTTTATATTTCCCTCCGTGTTTATCTTAGTTTGAATTTAAAATAATTAGAAGTTTTATTAATCAAAAACTGAATAGCTAATTGTTATGAAGCCATGAGTCGCCCAAATTTTATTAATTTTCATGAGTGAAAATCCTAAACCAGTCATTAATTAAAACCATAAAAACTCATCTTGATTTCAAAAAATTACATTTTCATTTATTTTTTTTAAAATGTCAAGTCAT